>CM062819.1:959264008-959284008 GCA_031772625.1 Pinus tabuliformis
AAGTAATAATGTTTACCCTTTGCATTTCTAGGAAATACAGTTGAAATATTGAGTTGAGTGGCTTACACTATGTGGTCATCTAACACTATGCAATAAAAACTTGACATCCAGTGTATATGTGAATGATAGAAAGTTAGATGTATCCAGAATGATTCTCACACAGACAATTAACAATGGAAGAATCACCAAATATGTTAGGGAAAAGCGGATGAGGGGAGACAGAAGGAGTTCATCCTTCACCGCCATTTTTCTTCAAATTCCCACACATACTCATCATAATAAATGATAATGTAGGTTGGCTTCTCAACACCAACTCTTGCCGACAACTTGATCCTCGTGAACAACAAGTGTGGAGTCCGGAACGGGAGAACATAGCACAGTACAATCTGGAGGATCAACAGAACACGGGGACGGAGGTTGGGGAAACAAGTCCACATGACAACCAAAAGTCTTACTAGCCATATCTACACGGAAATCAGAGCATGTGGGGTGAGAGTATATGAAGGTTCAACAGATAGATGTGCATCTTCTCCTCACTCACACTGTGGGGCTAAGTTGTTTGATGAGATGAGGACAGACATTACTTGTGATAGAAACCTTGTCCACCTTGGATTTAGTAGCTCTAACATCGAGGTATGTTGGGATGGGTTTGAATGATTCTAACACTTATGGGTTTTCATAAATGTGAAGAAGATATTGAAATCTTTCACGAAAAAATTTCCAATCAATTTCATCCTCTAGGATTTGAAAGGCGAGATTACGAAAGCAATCTCAAAATTGTACAAGGGATTCATAGAGTGCTTTCCATAACTCGAGCATTTCCTTTTTGAGCACATTACAATCATAATGATGGAAAGCACGGTTTATATCTTCAACAAAGTGATTGAAAGAGTTAATAGATTTATCAGGTAGTGTGACACACCATTGCAATGGGCACCCTCGAAGCGTGAATGCAAACAACAAATAGGCCACATAATCCTTAGGTTCTTTCAAGGTATCATAGAGATCCTAGGAAGCAGTTAAATGCCTAGGCCAAGCTATTATGCCTTCACCTTCATATGTGTATTGTGACAAGTCGGGATTTCAAAGTCATTTCCATAAGAGATACATCTCGAAGGATGAATTATACAGTTAGTCATGAAAGATGTGTAGAGATTCAAAACAGACTTTGAGGACTCATCTTGTCATCTGGCCCTCCTTCTAGCACCAGAAATTTTGACGGTGTTGGACCCACCAACATGTCAGAGGATCTCCCCGGTAAGAAGTCCCAATTAGACCTTAGAACGTTTTGAGTAGGATTCCCAACAATGGATAGTAAAGTTATGCCTTGACTGCGATAGCGCGAGGAGGTAAACAAGATATCCTTGTCAGAATCAAATGTGTGACCTTGCGATGAGTCATGAGAGATGTATGGGGAGGTTCTAACACACGAAGGGGAAAAGGAAGTGTGCCCCTTAAAAGCTTGTAATAGTATGCATCGTGAAAAAAACACATGAGTTGGACGACATCACAAGATGGAAAGGAGAATAGTCGACAATCCAAAGTGATGGGTTAAACCAACAACATGACTTCAACAAGATTCATACAATCGCATACAAAATAGTTCATACACAAATGCGTAAGTTAAAAAACATACATTGCTAAAGTAACCAGAATAGTCAAACTACAATAACAACATATGCATGAAGACATGTTGGCTCTGTTATATTATAAAAATGAAAGTTCCAACCATACATACAACCATGATAGCCACTAGCCCCAATAGTGGAACATTACAGTCAACACTACCTGCTCCTCCAAAGAGATGTACTCGCTCTACACTGTGGAGAAGCCAAGGCTCGTCACAATACTCTCCAAGCCCTCTCTAAGCAATGCCTAGCAAAATCTTAGCTCCCAAAAGCACATTCTATGAGTTATGAGGTTCTATTTATAACAAAGAGTAGGGTGACCCTTGACTAGATGTCTTCGTACATCTAACACAATCAGATTTTCTTCAAAGTGCGCAGGTGATTCATGCTCATCCGGGTACACGCTCTACGTGCTTGTAGAACTCTGTGATGCAAGTCATCAAAGGTTATGTTGTACACATTTTTTCTTAGGTTATCCTCAAGGAGAATGGTATCCCCTTATTTACTTGGGACTTGCTCTGTTGTTGGAGCTGGTGAAGCCTATGGGGTGATCTCAGTTTCTTTTGGCATGAGGTCAGTGTCCTAATCCTATTCCAGTTGCTCTATCTCCAAGTCCATCTATTCTACTATCGGTTCATCCTGCGGAGCAATTTCCTATTCCTGCGGATGCTCACCCTTTTCCTCATCTGCTACTAGTTCAAAATCTTCAACCTATATTGGCATAGTTTGCATTGTATGTGCACCTTGCACTTCCTCCTGTTCATGTTCCTATTCTTGTTACTGTTCATGTTCATGTTCATGTTCCTGTTTCACTTCCTTCTCTCTTCTCTGCAGCTCTTGTTCTGCTTTGAGCTTCTGCTGGACTTCCTGCTCTCTCTCTTTATTTGCGCTATCCTCCAGTCGTGTTGTCACCTCTTTACATCTATTTCCAAAGCTACTTTTTACACAAGCGGGTCTTCCTTAAACTTGTAGCTTTGCTCCATCTCTATGCTTTTAGCAATCTTCCTCTTGCCTTTGTCTTGCACAGGTTTGCTACTTGGTGTTGTTTTTGTTGTTGCTCCCTATGGTGTTGTTTCCTTGAGTTCTACTAGCCACTCTACTACCATGCTGACCAGTTCATTGAGCCTAGAGGAGTTATAACAATATCTCTATGGGTCTCTAGCCAATGACACGCCCTGTGGATCTAAGAATAGTACACTCCCGCACAATTGTCCCTGCAAAATCCATGTGGATTGTATGAATTGAAACTCTTTGTGCCGAACTTAAACTTCTTGAAGTCGTCAACCTCGACGTCTACCTCTTTCGAACTTCGGATCGCATACAACCCAACTCGCACAGGAAGCATAGGCCATGGTGCCTTCTTCTTCCTTCGCAATCTAGCTGATAACCTTATCGAGATGTGGTATGCAACCTCCTGCATGACCATCTTGTCCATGACAAACCTCGATAACACGTGAAGACTTCTTCGTGATGTGCATCCTGATGAAGGTGCCATCGGGTGAGGCATACTAATATATAATGTTTAGCAACGCCTCCATTGCTACCTGGGACATGCAAGGTGGATCTTGTTCAAAGATCATCGTGTACAGAGGAGCGATGAAGTGGTCAGATAGTCTAGCCATGACTCCTTGGAGGTTGCAGTTTGAAAGCAATTTACAATATGCATTCACAACATTCTCTAAAGGTATCCATGCCTAACCCATGCTGGGAAACTGTTGACAGGCACAAATTGCATCGAGCAGCTAGGCAGACATGAAGAATCTTGCTTGTCAATCCTTGGGTGGACTCCGGGATTGGAAACATGCACTTTAAGCTAGAGAGCCAACATGTGGGACTAGTTAAAAGGTTTTCATTCACTTGCCAACTGATCCAACATAGTAACCCAACTCTGTGGGAAGGTTTCTGTACTCCCTTGCCCATGCAAGCGGCATGCAAAGATGAACAAGAATTGGTAAGCCTTCTTGAGTGTCTTTGTCTTGTATATCTGGTTGGGTTTCATCTTGAAATTTGATGGTTCCCTTACCCAATGCTTCAAGATGTCTCTTTTATTTGTGTTGTTGTTGGGAGTGTAGAATGGTACATCCATCTTGCTCACCAGCAGTGGAAAATGGTACATCTGCTGATAATATTCTATCCTAAAGGAAGCAAGCGCTAATCCACTGATATTGCTCAATATCATCATCTCGAGATCAGTGTGTGAGACAATCCAATGGATCACGTATGAGCATGGGAATACGGGATACCTACATGCAACCTTATACTATCCCGACTTATGGATGTTTACATAGACTTGTTGATCCTCCAGATTCTCCTCAAAGATTCTTTCAAAAATAGTGTTGATGTCTTTCCATGTGATCTGATGTCTTTCTCAATGAACAAGTGTGTGTCTTTGTACATAGGCAAGGTCATAGACCCCTACTCAACCACATCTATAGTATTACTTTCAACTGTGTCATTTGATCTAGCTCTCTTGGAGGCCATGATACCTGTACTGCTAAGAAGCTGCTCAAAAAAATTTGGTACCTAGAGACAGAGAAGACATTACAGCATGACAATGTTAGCTAAAAAACATCAAGTAACTCAAGAATCAATTGGGAAACAAACTGGTGATTTTTGGGAAAGATTGTGCAGCATTAACTCTAGGAGGCCAGGAGATTGTTAGCTAGAACTGTGCATTACATAGTCTTAGCTGCCAGTGAGGCTGACGCTAACTGGAACTGCGCAATGCATAGTCCAATGAGGTAGACTACTGACTGAAACTACACAATGCAGAGAACATTCACGTCGAGTTTCTAGCTAGAACTACACATTGCATAGTTCTAATGAGCAGGATTGGGCACTGCCTCCCAAGATTGTACAAAGCACAGCTGGGAGCCAGTGTGGGTAGCCTCTGTGCAATTCCTGGAGGCAAGGTAGAGCCTTGACTACCAGGAATGCGCAGAGCATGCTGGTAGACACACAATCGGGGCCAAGATAGCCCAGATCTACCCAATGGAAACCTGAAAACACGAAGGACTGAGTGTGTGTGCAAAGTTGGTACATATCTGAGTGAATAAACATGCATGCAATTTAGACAAGTCCAGAAATTAGTCAAATGGAAAAACCAAGAAGCTCATGAAGCAAGTTGTCACAACGGTGACTGTGAGTACAGAAATAGTGTTATGCATGCAACACTAAGGAAAGGTAATGAAAAACTTGAAACATCACTTCTACAAGCTAAAAAACATTGAAACACCAGTGGAAGTTAAATAAAACCAATGAAATAGCACTCATACAAGTTGAAAATTAAAAAGCGACAGAAAAAGAAGAAAAAAAAGCATGAAAAGAAAAACTTACCTGAAAAAGTTGTGCTGACTATGCCAAAGGTTCCTAGATGCCTCAAGAATGCCAGAGCTCTAAGATTGAATGCGAAGAATTAGATCCTAGGCATCCTTTGAGTAGATTTGGTGAAATTATGGTTTATGACGCACATGCCACAAATCTTGGAAAAAACAACACTTGGCAGGGAGTTTCTAAAAATGGTTTTGCATGTAACTCCTACTGCTAAAAATAGATCCCTAAAATCTAGGGATGCTTTTTCACTTTTGCTTTTTTTTTCTTTTCTCTTTTTCAGGAAAAATTTCCTGATGTGCAAGGAAGGATTGCATAGTTTTGGAGTGAACCGAACAACCTACCGGTACATGCGACAGACAGCCACTAAGGGGAAAACTTCAATGTTTCTGGGTTGAGTGGCTATGGCTAGCTCGCCAGCTCTGTGCAATTTTCCAAAGCAGTGATGCTAGGCTGCTCTGCACATTTCTAGAGAGCAGTGTAGCTAGCCAGTTCTGCGCATTTCTGGAGAGCAGTGTAACTAGCCAGTTCTACGCATTTCTGGATAACAGTGCAACTGGTCTGGACTACTCTACACATTTCTAGGGAGTAGTGTAGGCTGGATGGAACTACGCATTTTTGGAGAGAAGTGCTAGTTGGCATGCTCTGTGCAATTTCTAGAGTAAGGTTGGTTGGCCTTCTCTACGCAATTTCTAAGTGCAGGGTATCTATTGGGCTGCTCTCTGCAATTCCTGAGGGGAAGATAAAATCCCCTCGAGGATTGCGCAATTTTGCCCGACAGCTTATTGACCGAATGTGAACCAAGTGTTGGTCATCTTGTGGCTGACCGATGGGACAAGTGAGTGAACAGAAGTTGTTAAGCAATAGATGAAATCATATAAACACAAGTACTTGATTAGTATAGGATAGTTGCAATGATTTCGAGGAGGGAGGCTCCAAAACAAAGCGAAGGCAAATTTTGGAGGGTGGTTGTAGCCACTACAACAGGTCCATGTTGGAATAAGGAATTACTGAGAGGGGGGGTGAATCAGTAATAGTGAAGTTCTTTCGAATTTTAAGTATGTCTTTAACTCTTTTCATTATGGTCAGTTACTTGTGAGGGATTTCATATATAATACAATTATTAGCAAGATAAGGCATTCACATGTACATACAATCCATCACATGAACAACATACACATATTGACATGAGCATTTTTAGGTGGAAACATAAAGGGGGAAACCATCAATTTGTTTGTTTTTATGATGTGAATTAAGCACCTACTTAATTACATTAATTTTTTTGTGAGCACCCACTCACAGGAGGCACCGACACCCTTAAGATAGAAAGCACCTACTTTCCAAGAGGAACCAATCTTTTATGAATGCAGGTTACCACCTTCTCTAGCCATTGTTCTACCTTTCATACAAATTTCAAATTGAAAACAAGGGCAATTATATATACAGAGAAATACAAATCTAATTCATTGCAGTATCATACTTCTATTATCATCCCTCTACACTTCCACAGGAACTCTCTGCCTCACACAGTAGCACTGGCCCATTTAGCCCCTTTTCTCTGCAATATAGGCACACACAACCTCCCCTCAGTAACGCACACTTCCACATTGCTCCCCACACTGCTCCTTGACAACAACACATCTTCTTTGACTTTGCATAACTGCTCTCTATGGTTTTGTTCCTCTCCTACATTGTGATCAAAGTTGTCTCTGTTGACCATTAACCTACCATTCACGCTACCCAAGAGTAATACTACATGGTTGTCCATGTTTCTACTACATCAAACTGCCTGATCACTTCAGCCACATTGAACACTTTGAATGGGCTCCTGAGAGTTTAGATGATTAGAAATAAATACTCAATCAATTTGAACACTCCAATGAGGCTCTCTATGCTTATTCATTTGATCACAATGCTCAGAATGCACTCCATCATGGTTTTTTTCTTTTTGTAATCAATCTCATGTCCTTGAGGGTCTGATCTTCATTCAATTCAATTAGGCATGCACAGTTGATTAGAGGTAGCTTACTTCAACTCGAGACAAACCCCATTTAAACCATCTTGCGCAATCATGGTCCTCGTTGCCTTGAACCAATGATCTTTGTCTCTGCCTCCATTACTTTATCAACCAACACTTCTACACTTATTTACTCAGTTACTGACTCATTCATCCTTCATACTCCTTTGTACTGCAAAGTTAGACCTCCACGTATCATAACTTTACTAAGATGAAGTTATGAAATCACGAAATTTCGATTGTCATTTAGCCCCTTTTGCTTCGCCCTTTATTGTTTTACACCATGGAACTGAGTGTCATGACCAACGGATTCATACACTTTGTATTGGGATTTCAAAGCCCCGTATATTGTAACTTTATCAAGGTGGGACATTACGAAATCGCAAGATCCGATATTGGCCTTTATCCCCTTTTGCTTTGCCTCTTATCGCATTTCCACCATAGGATCGAATGTTGTGACCAGCGGCATAACACTTAGCACTAATCCCTTTAGGATCTTGTTAGGGGCTTATCTCCTTGTGTTATTTCTTTACGCTCTTGGTTCTTTGGGTCTCCACGACCAAGCGAAAATCAACATCGAGGCTCCCTGGTATAAAGACTTTCTCAAAATTCAATTATGGAGCAGTTTTGAAATCCCAACCTCCGATATACATCCAAGGTGACATCATGCTCACATCAGCATCCCCACGTGGTGTCTCCTTAGTGGTGACTCATGTCACCAGGATTTGCCCCATTAGGCCACCAAATAATGATGAATCTGACTGCCACATGTCCTTCCTAGTCCATGTCATGTTGATGTCATCTGCCACCTTCAGCTCTTGAGGGTTAATCAATGGCTGCCATGTGTCATTTGAAAGGAGAGAAAAATGGTCCCTTGGTCCTTAGTTTTGCAAGTAAATTTGTTTGTAATTTTTTCTCCTCGCAACCCTCGGCACTTTCAAAAGAATTCAATTAATAAGGCATTACGAGGTTCCAAAAACCTGAAGTTCTGAACCTCCAAGGTTCTAATATGTGGACCTTTCAAAATTTGGGGTTCTAATGTTCTACCTACTCCCTAAAGTTTTAGCTACTCGGATATTCAGCCGGCTCTCATATTCCGACCTTCCAACATTTCGGCCTCCTGAAGCTCTAACGTTCCAAGGATCATCTCCCCGATATCAGATCATAAATTTCTCAAAAGTAATTATCTTAAGGTTACGAAATATATAAGCTCTAATATTTTGACCTCCTGAGGTCCCGAGGCTCCGACCTCTGAAATTTCGAAGTTCTAAAATTTGGGGATCTAATATTTGGCCTACTTCCCTATTCTGAAATTCTGAAATTCGGCCTGAACCTAAATTCAAGACCCTTACTTTGGCTATCAATAACTTTTGATCCCGAGATCCATTAATAGACTTCCACATACCGTTGGAAATATTTTTCAAAGCACTTTCTAGTGGAGAAGGTCTAATGCATTCATTGAGCCCATTTTCTACCTGAAACATGGTTGCAAACTCTCTTCTTGGAATCTTCCTCAATACTAGTCCTGTTGACATCAATGCCAACATACCAAGCTATTTGCAATGCACATTTCTAGTGATAAAGGTAAGTAAGTTGAGGATTCAGATGTGTTGAGCAGGTACCCAGTTTTACAGCAATTTAAGGATGTATTTCCTGAGGACGTTATTGGTTACCACCTCACAGGGAGGTAGAATTTTCTATTGAGATAGTGCCAGGGGAAGCTTCAAGATCAAAAGAACCTTATAGGATGAGCACACCTGAGTTGGTTGAGTTAAAGTTGAAACCAAAGGAAACGTTGGATAAGGGATACATTAGTTCAAGTGTATCACCATGGGGTGCACCGGTATTGTTTGTAAAGAAGAAAGATGGTACTCTTAAATTATGCATTGACTACAGGAAGTTGAACAAAGTGACCATCAAGAACATGTATTCATTGTCAAGGATTGATGACTTGTTCGATCAACTGAAGGGATCAGTAGCATTCTCTAAGATCGACATCATATACAAATATCATCAAGTAGGCATCAAATGTGAGGACATTTATAAGACTACATTTAGGACTAGGTATGGGCATTATGAGTTTGTTGTAGTTCCATTTGGCTTAACTAATGCTCCAACTACATTTATGTGTTTGATGAATAATGTGTTGTGTCCGTACTTGGATAAGTTTGTTATTGTGTTCATTAATGATATATTGGTATATTCTAAACATGAGGAAGAGCATGCCAATCATTTAGCAGCAGTGTTGAAGTTGTTGAGAGAGAGTTAGTTGTATGTTAAGCTCAACAAGTGTAGTTTCTTTCAAACTGTGGTACACAACTTGTTGAAAATGCAACAAGATGATGGAGCTTAGTGAAAAGGAGTCAACTTCACTAAGTGGGCCCGCAGGCTATTTTTGGCGCAAAGTCTATTTTTAGACTATGTCTATTTTTAGACATATGGATCATGGTCTATGAGTTGTAGGATGCTATTTATGGATGATTGGTCAAGTTGGTAAAAATAGATGGACTTCTAATTTTAGACATATGGGCGGAGTCTATTTTTAGACTGCCAGTCTAAAAATAGAACAGTCAACTCTTAATAATATTTGGACTATAAACATTATTTTATCCTCTTGCAGCACTTCAGTTCGAGCTACGGATGTGGCACATGCAACTGCCAGAAGGAAATACGCTTTTCCTATGGGTTAGTTGAGCTATTGCATGATGGACTTCAGTTAGAACTCAAGTGATTGAGTTTGGTGGATTTGATTGAGGAGTTGATGGAGTTGTGTTCAGTTTGACTTAGTTGAACTAGTTGTATTTAGTCTAACTATCAAATACACTAGTGATGAGTGATGTGAATTAATTATTAATTAATTCACTAATTATTAACTCATAAAGCAACTAAAGAATACATTAGTTAACTCAGTGCATGGACAGTTCAGTGGAGACAGATGTTAGAGGTGGAGACTACTATCAGTTGTGACTATAGTTGTGCATGAGATTTTCACAATCATTAATTGAGATTTCCAATGAGGATTGCGTTGTACAAGCCAAGGGAAAATGAGTTCGGGTCACTCCTATTCTCACTTTGGATTGCGCAGTAGAGGCAGGCAAACAGTGGAGGAGATTTGAACCTGTGACTTGTTCGGATCTGAGCTAGTTTGTGTGTAGCAGGTGGAGATAGTACTGAGTACTTGTGAGGAGTATTGTACTATGTATTGTTACATGTTCTCTATCATTATAATATACAGATAGTTGGGGGTCTTCAGCTGTATGATTTCCCCAGTACATACTGTGTTGATATGTGTGATTGATGTTTCAGTGTGCGCATGCGATTGTTTTTGATTCCACAAATTGATGATCAACATAGAGGAGGTTATGTATTATGCATGCATTCCGCAAATAATGTATAATCAGGATAATCTCTATGAATAAGTGTTATATTATTCAAAATTTCTACATGGTATCAGAGCAGAGTTGATCATTAGATCTATTATTCAGGAAGTGATTACATTTTATTTCTTCAGGCAGAGTCTGTAATCGGGCCAGGTAGCCTCTGGATTCATCCTTATTTTGGAAGGTGAGGTATCCAGTAAAAGCCCATACAGTCAATCTCTGTATGAGAAATACTTTGTTCTCACGAATTTTAGATCATAAGCGGTTGAGTTTTGAGCTGGTGGAATTCGAATTTGCAGTATTGTTTTCTTGGTGTCGAAGTTGAAATGTCTTTCAACGGATTGCGATTAGAGTATGCCCTTGAAGGCAGCTCAAATTATATTGCATCGAAAGATAGGATGGAGGCGGTGTTAGATGACAATGGGTTCAAGGATTTCATAGAGGCTAAAGTCCCAAAGCCTACTAATGCTGTTGAAGTTGAGGCTTGGAAAAAGAAGACAGCAAAGTGTCGAAGGATTTTGTTGGAGGGAGTGAAGGATCACATTGTATCCAGCCTGCATGGAGAGGCTTATCCATACTTGATGTGGAAAGCATTGACAGATTTATTCCAAAGCAAGAGCAACCAGAGGAAGTTGGTGCTCAAGGATAAACTCAGAAACATTAAGTGTGAGAATGGAGACAGTATGCCCAAGTATCTCACGAAGTTCACCCAATGCCGGGACGAGCTGGGAAGTTTGGGGGTGACTGTTGATGATGAGGGACTTGGTGAGCTTGGCTCTCCTTGGTCCTCCGAAGAGTTGGCATTCCTATCAGGACTCTGTCAATGGTCGGGAGAAATTTCCAGGATGGGAGAGAATTTGGTCGGATCTTATGCAAGAAGAGATCGGGCGGAATACCAGGGATGGATCTTCATCAAAGGCATCTGATGAAGAAAATTGCGCTTTGGCTGCCAAAGCAAAGAAGGGGAAGGAGAAGGGTTCTCTTTCTGAATCCAGTTCTTCCAATGATGGGAAGAAGGTTGAAAAATCGAAAGTGTGATGCTTTTGTTGTCATGAGGTGGGCCATTATGCTGCAAATTGTCCACGGAGGAAATCCAAGAAGGGATCCGGGGAAGGATCTGAAGGTGAGGCACTTGCTTCACAGTTTGAGTTGGATTTCACACTCTTTGCATGCATGGTTTCATCCATGGTGGGAAGTGGTTGGTTTCTTGACAGTGGAGCTTCTTTCCACATGACCGGTGACAAGAGTTTGTTCAGTACTTTGGAGGAGAAAGATCTCCAGATACTCATAGCGATGGGTAATAATGAGAAGTATAGTGTCTCAGGTGTAGGCACGGTTATTTTTCAGAGGGAGCATGGAGCTCGCCTTACCTTGATCGATGTCAAGCATGTACCAGGACTGAAGAGAAACTTGGTGTCGATTGCGATGCTGGAAGATAGAGGCTATGATGTAGTCTTCAGTAAGGGAAAGGTTTTCCTTGGACACATCATCACTAGACAGGTGAAGCAGATTGGTTCATGGGTCAAGAACCTATATGCTCTTGAGGTTCAAGATGCATGCAAAGCCTTGAGAAATGAGGCAAATGATGGAGACTTGGTGGTTGAGAGGGAGCGTATATTACCTCTCAAAATGCAGAGCCAAAAGAAGTCTCAGACGATTGTGGAGGAGCCACGATTGGTGCAGCAGCTTCAGGAGGTTGTGGAGCAGCCACAATAAGGGAAGCTGAGAGGAGATCGAGTAGAGACATATACTCATGCAAATACCTCCAGTAGGGGGAAACTTTGAGCCAAGTGGGCTGAGGGATCACATGTAGCCATACCTCCAGGTAGGAGGTGGGGCGATATAGAGTGATTGTCCCAAGGAGGAGGGGCAAGATCCTTGAGGTACCCAACCTCTTGGATGAGACCTTGCTACGGGAGCCTCGATGTGGAGTAGCAAGAACTGACTTATTGGGTAGAGATAGATGTGGATGGAGCAGCAGAGAGAGCGACAGTGTAGGGAATCCCAGGACAGCACATAGCTAGCAGGCTGCAGCAATGCGAGAGGCACAAGTGTTTTGCATAGTGCTAGGTGGCATAGAGAGGTGTGCAATGGTGCGAGATGCATGGAGATGTTGCAGTAGCGCAGATGTCAGAGAGGGAGCACTTGTCAGCAGCAGGTAGAGCTTCAGCATCAGAGTATGTTCCTAGCCCAACAGAGTGGTCAGTTGGGAGTGTTTTTGTTCCAAGTGTTGTTGGAGAAAGTGGACCAGGCAAATGTGTTGCATGCAGAACATTCCAAAGTTGCAGGATAGGGGTTGCAAATAATCCATATCTTGTTGAGAGGGAGTGTTGAAAATGCAACAAGATGATGGATCTTAGTGAAAAGTAGTCGCCTTCACTAAGTGGTCCTGCACGCTATTTTTGGCGCAAAGTCTATTTTTAGAGTATGTCTATTTTTAGACATATGGATCATGGTCTATGAGTTGCAGGATGCTATTTATGGATGATTGTTCATGTTGGTAAAAATATATGGACTTCTATTTTTAGACATATGGGCGGAGTCTATTTTTACACTGCCAGTCTAAAATAGAACAGTCGAATATTATTAGCTCTTAATAATATTTGGACTATAAACATTATCTTATCCTCTTGCAGCACTTCAGTTCGAGCTACGGATGTGGCACATGCAACTGCCAGAAGGAAATACGCTTTTCCTATGGGTTAGTTGAGCTATTGCATGATGGACTTCAGTTAGAACTCAAGGGATTGAGTTTGGTGGAGCTGATTGAGGAGTTGATGGAGTTGTGTTCAGTTTGACTTAGTTGAACTAGTTGTATTTAGTCTAACTGTCAAATACACTAGTGATGAGTGATGTGAATTAATTATTAATTAATTCACTAATTATTAACTCATAAAGCAACTAAAGAATACATCAGTTAACTCAGTGCATGGACAGTTCAGTGGAGACAGGTGTTAGAGGTGGAGACTACTATCAGTTGTGACTATAGTTGTGCATGAGATTTGCACAATCATTGATTGAGATTGCCAATGAGGATTGCGCAGTACAAGCCAAGGGAAAATGAGCTTGGATCACTCCTATCCTCACTTTGGATTGCGCAGTAGAGGCAGGAAAACGATGGAGGAGATTTGAACCTGTGACTTGTTCGGATCTGAGCTAGTTTGTGTGTAGCAAGTGGAGATAGTACTGAGTACTTGTGAGGAGTATTGTACTACATATTGTTACATGTTCTCTATCATTATAATATACAGATAGTTGGGGGTTTTCAGCTGTATGATTTCCCCAGTACATACTGTGTTGATATGCGTGATTGATGTTTCAATGTGTGCATGCGATTGTTTTTTATTCCGCAAATTGATGATCAACGTAGAGGAGGTTATGTATTATGCATGCATTCCGCAAATGGTGTATAATCGGGATAATCTCTGTGAATAAGTGTTATATTATTCAAAATTTCTACACTACTTGGGGCATGTTGTCTCCAGGGCATTGCAGTAGATCCAGAAAAGATAAGGGCCATCATGGAGAGGGTAGCTCCTAAGATTGTGGATGAGGTGAGATCTTTCATGGGTTTGGCAAGCTACTATAGGAGGTTCATTAGGAACTTCTCAAAGATTTCTTATGCTATCACATCATTGCAGAGGAAAGGTAAGAAGTTTGAATGGACAAAGGAGTGTGAGGCTAGTTTTGAGCAGCTCAAGTAGTTGTTGACACATGCACCAGTGTTAAAGATTGCAAATACAGACAAAGATTTTGTAGTATGCACAGATTCTTGCAAGAGAGGACTTGGTGGAATCCTTATGCAGGATGGACAGGTGGTATGTTATGAGTCGTGAAAACTGAATGAGAATGAGAAGAACTATCCCACGCATGATCTTGAGTTAGTAGTGATTATGCATGCATTGAACATGTGGAGATACTATCTTATGGGCAGGAGATTTACATTGATGAGTTATCACAGTGGTTTGCGATATCTATTTGACCAACCGAATCTAAATGGTAGGCAGGATCGGTGGTTGGCTAGGATTAGTGAGTTTGATTTTGTAATCTGATATATCAAAGGTAAATAGAATAGAGTGGTAGATGCTCTTAGCTGGTGGGTACAGGTAAATCACTTAGCAACTATGAGCTCCTATGGGACAGATCTACAAGATAGGATCTTGTGGGCAGGTCAACAGGATGTCAGATATATGGATATTGTGCACAAGATATAGCAGAGTACTGGTACAGGTGCAAGTGATGGTACATGTATAGGTACAAGTGATAGTATATGTATAGTTATAGGTGATAGTACAGGTATAGGTACATGTGATGGTATATGTACAGGTACAAGTATAGGTAATGGTATAGGTGCACTCCATGCTTTGTACGCACTCCCTTGATGACGAGTTCTCCCTCTATGTGTGCATTTTACTTCTTTGATACCACTATGTTGTGTACTCATGGCCCAAGTCTATGTGTTTTTCCCTTCTTATGTGCTCACCCTTCTCATGTTACACCACTTTGTTCTTTCGATATCCTCTCTACCTATGTGTTCCTTTTCCTATGAATTCTCTCACATAGTGTTGCTCTCGAATTCCTCATAAGGTTTTCACATATACTCCCCCACTTCCTCCTTATGTTGCTCCAAGGAATTTCCCCTTTTATTTCTCGCGTTGGGTCTATTCGAGCTTCCTTGTGCTGAGTCTCCCTTCTTGCTTCCCATGCTTCTCTTACTCTTTGTCTAGCCTTCTTACCCTATCACGTTGTGGAATGATTGAGGAGTATCCCACAGCCCTCTCCAACATGATCGTTCTAGCTATCTCATGGTGTTGTGCGGTCATGTCCTTCTCCTCCAATTGTAAGTACCTCGGCCTGTGGTTCTCGTTGGTCCCCACAACTCAAGCTAATTTTATCATATTTTAATCATTCTTCAATACAAAAGATATTAGCTAGTCATTTTGCCACTAAATGACTGAGCCTCCTCTAATTTCCCAAGCGACCTCCTCCCCAATCTCTAAAAGTTGTGTCCCATCTCTCAGCAAATTATATTTTAATTACAACAAATTTTACAATATTAACAAGAGGGCATTATCCCAAAGGGGTTGCCACAAACCGCACCCCCTTGGAGGAACATGATCCTTGGTGTTATTATCCTGAACAAAAATACAAAAAAATGCTTAACCCAAGCATAAATCATTGTGAACTTTATATACACAACTTAGTTTTTAATGGTATTTTTACATACACAACTACTTGACCAACAACTAAATGAGTATAAACTTCATCAAATGAGCCACTTTATCTATGGTTCTTAATGTTTCTTTACATGCTTGGTATAACTTGATAACTTTCCTTCCAAAGTGATGCCTTCCTCCATGTCTATTGTTATTGTCCTTTGTGCTCAATGCTCCTTCAGTGAACAACTTTGGCTCATTGTTTCCATGGACACACCCAATGTACCCTGCTCCAAATATGTCATGCCCATGACTCTTTTAAAACCAATTCATGTCTCAAAATCACCTTCTCTAATTCTTAGTCCCTCTAGCGATATAGTTCCTCTTTCGTGCAGTCACTCACCCTCCAAATTCAGGCACCCCCTTCCCCTAGCAAATTTTTGGCGCATCAGAATAGTTTCATAATCGAGACATTTACCTGCCTCAACACAAGTTGTATCCATCATGACATGCTTCATATAAATAAATGGTTAATATCTAGTTCCATTGTCACCACAATGACCCTATTTGTTGCTATGCACTCTACCATCTTCAAGTTGTCATTGTTTAACTTTTCAACCAACTTCATTCACCCAAACCAAGTAGTCTAATGTCCTTCCTACATCATGGCATACAAATTTTTCATGAGACTCGTCATAAAGAAATTGTAATAAATTTAAATCATACATCATTAATATATTTTTCCATGAAGTGAACCCCACAATTTTATTTTACTTCCTATCACAACAAAACTAGTTATTCAATAATCTAAATCAGAACTTTAAATAAAACTAAATCGTGGAAATAATTTAGAAATTCAGTAAATCAAATGGAATAACTGATATTTGTCTCTAGTTTTCTCTTACTTCTTTAATCCACACATACTGAGTGATTTTCTAAGACCGGATAGCACTCAGGAGTGTTCACACAGATCCATGCAATCTTCGACTCACACACACTGAATTGGTTTCCAAAGCCGACAAGCATCAATTGGTGGATATGCTCCATGAAATCTTTAGTCTTTGACTTAAACACATTGGATTGATTGCCAAACTAGGAAAGCATCTAGTGTTGCATATGCCTCATGCGATCTACAGTCTTCGACTCACACCTCCCAGGCTTAGGTAACCCCCAATCCCGGGTGGTCTACCTATCCCAATATCATCATAGGCCCAGGAATTCCCCAATCCTAGGTGACCTATATGTCCCAATATCATAATAGGACTAGGAAACCCATAATCCCAAGTGGCCTACCTATCCTAATATTATCATAAGCCCAGGAAACCCCCAATCCCAAGTGGCCTACCTATCCCATTATCATCACAAGCCTAGGAAGACCCCAATCCCAGGTGGCCTACCTGTCCTAATATCATCACAGGCCCAAGAAGCCCCTAATCCCAAGTGGTCCACCTATCTTAATATCATCATAGGCCTAGGAAACCCCCAATCCTGGGTGGCGTACCTATCCCAAAGTGGCATAAGTGCCTCATCCTTTGACCAAGGATTCCATTTTTCAATTCGGGAACCTGCTAACATAACCTTCAACATTCCCTATTCACAACTATGACATAAACATGAGTGTCATAATCTCATGATAATAAAATCATAAATCAGTAATGGCTTCCACTTTCCCAATGGATTCCTCAAACAATCAGGAATCTCAACTTGCCATCCATTCGTGCATTAAATTCATATGATCCACCACTCTTTCATGAAAATGATTCTAAACAACAACCTATCAATTTCAATGGCATTTTCACATATTCATTTAATCATCACCATATTCATAAATATAAAACTCACATATTCACATACATCAATAAGATCAGTGTTTACATGACCCCATGCATCTATGCAAGGCATGCATAGAATTGCAATAGTAGTTGCTAATGTGGCCAAAGGAATTATTTTATCCAAATTCCTCCCTTTTACGTTTTTTTCTCTCCTTGTTTACCATATTATATTACTAGTGTTTTAGCTACTATTTTCTGTTATTGTTGTTCACATAGTCGAATTCTAGCTCACTTATAGTCCCTCATTCAGGTTTTTTATCACCCTTAGGAGCAACGCTCCAACATTTTCTAGTGATGGCCTTTTCCATCCCATAAGCCCACCTCTAGCCTTCCTCATTTTTTTGTTGTTCTTTATTTATGCACAAGGCCTTACACAGGTCGCATAAGTCTTTTGGGTTCAACTGAGCCCTTCCCCTAGAGCTTCATTACTATTCTTCCACACCTAACAAATATTTCCTGAGGCCCTAAAACATAAAACATGAAAGGCAAGAATCAAGAAGAACAAGGGACAACAGTAAAAGTTCATGACAACAATCATAAATTTGCAAAATGAAATAGCATGGCCATGTGTACAGTCCATAGTCAAATAAAAAATAAAATAAAATAAAATTGTGAAAACACATGAAACTTACAGCAACCCAAAATCGACTCAATCCCCATGGGTTCAGTGTTCCTTGTGCTTTCCACCACCATATGAAATACATGTATATGTTCAAGATTTAAGCTAAGAACATTCCCATATTTTATGGCGCTTCAAAATTTGAATGCCCCCCAAACAATCCATGGAAGGGCCCTTTCGATTTATACCTATATATACATGAAGATAAAAGGTTGTGAGGGCATTCCCCCTCCTCTTCATAGCATTACTCATTTTTGGATATTGTGCTTGCAGCTCAAGAAATTCATCCCTCTTCTTCCATATCTATATGTTGGGGAAATCCTTTTTCATATGCTCCTCCCCACATAACCAACATGAGATGGACTTCCTTTCTTTCTCAGCCTTACAAGGCCTCTTCCTGGCCCTATCAACACGACTTTCTTGTTCATAGGATAAGGCTCATTGTGTCAACTCCTGCATGTTTTTTTTCAGCTTTGAGTTCAACTTGGCCAGCCCTTGCTGCTTACTCGTGAGCTTCTTAATTTTTTCATCCCTTTCCGTTGGCAAGGTTTCCTTGCATTGGAACATTTTCATAACCAAGGAATTTACTTGCCTCAACACAAGTCATATCAGTCATAGCATGCTTCATGGAAATCAACGATTAATATTGGTTTCTAGTGTCACCCCAACAGCTCAGTTCACTGCTACGCACTCTACCATATTCAAGTTGTCATTGTTTAACTTTTCATCCAGCTTCATTCACCCAAACCAGACAGTCTAATGTCCTTCCTATATCATGGCATATAAATTTCTCATGAGACTCATCATAGATAAATTATAATAAATTTAAATTATACCTCATTAACAGATTTGTCCATGAGGTGAACCCTGCAATTTTATTTTACTTCCTATCACAACAAAACCAATTAGTTCATAATCTAAATCATGATAAATCATAATGTTAAATAAAATTAAATCATGGCAATAATTTATAATCCCTTTAAATCAAATGGAATAATTAATACTTATCTTCGGTTTGTTCTTACTTCTTTGATCCACACATACTGAGTGATTTTCCAAGCCCATCTAGCACTCAGCAGTGCTAACACATCTCCTTGCTATCTTTGACTCACACACACTAAATTGGTTACCAAACCTAGCAAGTATCCAATGGTGGATTTGCTCTATGTAATATTCAGCCTTCAACTCACACACACTAGATCGGTTTCCAAACCCGACAAGCATCTAGTGGTGGATATGCTCCATGTGATCTTCAATAGTCAACTCACACCTCCCTGACCTAGGCAACAGCCAATCCTGGATGGTATACCTATCCCAATATCATCACAAACCCAAGCAACAATCCTGGGTGGCCTACTTGTCACAATATCATCATAGGCGTGGGAAGCCCCCAATCTTAGGTGGCCTAACTGTCCCAATATCATCACAAGACTAGGAAGTCCCCAGTCCTGGGTGGCCTACTTGTCCCAATATCATCACAGGCATAGGAAGCCCCCAATCTTGGGTAGCCCACCTGTCCCAGTATCATCACAGGCCCAGGCAGCCCCCAATCTCGGGTGGCCCACTAGTCCCAATATCATCATAGGCCTAGGAAGACCCCATTTCCAGGTGGCCCACATGTCCTAATATCATCACAGGCCCAAGAAGCTCCCAATCCTGGGTAGCCTACCTATACCAAAGTGGCATAAGTTCCTCATCCTTTGACGAAGGATTCCATCCACCTGCTAACATAACCTTCAACATTCCTTGTTCACAACCATGACATAAACATGAGTGTCATAATCTCAGTAAGGATTTCATATTTCCCAATGGATTCCTCACATAATCGGGAATCTTAACATGCCATCCCTTCATGCATTAAATTCATAAATATGATCCATCACTCTTTCATCACAATGATTACAGAATACAACCTTTCAATTTCAAAGGAATTTTCATATATTAATTTAATCATCACCATATTCATGAATATAATACTCACATATACACATATATCAATAAGATTAGTCTTTATATGACCCCCTTCATCTATGTATGG
>CM062819.1:960492626-960771485 GCA_031772625.1 Pinus tabuliformis
ATCAATTCCCTAAGTGTTTTCTCAAATTTACTTTTGGATAAGATATGGTTTTCTCTAATTTATTTCAAAATTAAATATCCATATTTCAATTCTCAAGGTGTCTTTTCAAATTTATTTTTGGATAAGATATGGTATTTTCCAATTTATTTCTAAATTAAATATCCATATTTCAATCTCTAAGATGTCTTTTAAAATTTACTTTTGGATGAGATATGATCTTCTCCAATTTATTTCTAATTTAAATATCAATATTTAAATTCCCAAGGTTTTCCAAGTTGTCTTCTCCAATTTAATTTTGAATTAAATATTAATATTTTCATTTCCAATGTGTCTTCTCAAAAAAAAATTGCGATAAGATATGGAAATGAAAATCAAGTCATTAAATTAAAAGGATGGGGGGTATTCATGGTGTTAATGGTAGGTGGTTGAGGTAGATGAGAGGAAGAGACATAAATGGAAGGAGGATGAGAGAAAAAGGGGAAATCATTGGTCTTTGTTTTGGCCTTGAAGGATTTTATTTTGGGGAGGAATGTGGAGAAGGAGAAGGGAGAGAAAAATGAGAGAACTCAAACTTTGATCTATTGGAAAGTGTTGGTTTTAACTTAAACACACTACAAATAGTTGGACTTGGGCTTGGAGGGTTAGGGAACATGTGAAGGTTCCATGGGCTAGGAAATCATGCTTAGTTGGCTGGAAGGTAAATTTAGTCGAGTAGCCAGGAGGAGCATCCCAACCAAGCCACTAAAACATCTATTCTTTCATTTTTTGTTTTGTTTATGTAAATTGTTGCAAATAAATTCTTTACATGTTTAATATGTTGTTGATCACATTTTACTTGTATGTTTTTATCAAGTAAATGTATAGTTATAAACATGTTATTTTTTGTTTATTGTAATTCAATTAAATGATAAATTTGGATTTGTTAAAAGACCTAGGTTAGGTCCTCACATATGGTATCAGAGCCCAGATTCAAAATCTAGACCCTAAAACCCACCTACACATATTAACACCTTTTTAGGCATCTGTGATTATAAGAAATTCATCATACAATCCAAATAGAATTAAATCAATCTTGTTTTGAATGTCCATTAATTTTAAACAATAACAAATAGAATTAAAAATAATTTTGTTTTGAATGCCCAATAATTTTAGCCAATATATAGCACAACAGACTTAATTTAAAAAAAAAAAAACAAAAACACGTTCAACATAGTCACTTCAACATTGACTCTTCACTGCCCTACATTCTCAGTCGATACCCATCATAAAATTCATACGCGTAAATATAGTCAGTCTCCCAGAATTCAAAGGTGTAAATATAGTCACTCCACCATCGTCAATATCAGTAATTCCAGGAGGATAAGGCAGCTCAAGCATTAAATCACAATGGTGGACAACACTTCAACACAAGCACAAAGTCCATCTTCAAGTGTGTATTTTTCTCACTTTATTCAGGGCATTAGTGATAATCCGGTGTTCTGGGACATTAAAACATAATTTGAATGTATTTTAGGGATTTTGAGAATATTTTTATCAATCGGGGACGTGGTGCGACAACAGGAGCAATGACTATAATCAGGGAATTTTAAACTAGTGGTACTCCGATGTCTTAGGACATTACTTAAACAGAATTTGAATGCATTCCAGGGATTTCGAGAATATTTTATCAAATGGGGACCTGCTGAAAACAAAACGAGCATTGATTATTATTCATGAGATCAGCTTGAATAATGTGATTGTAAAATGAATGCCTAGCTTTCTCCTACGGCTGGAAATATATTTTTCCCTTGAGGATAAGTGTTTTTCTCTTTCCAAATTGCTTATTTAATTAATACAAAAATTACCATACCTGTAGCTGCATTGTTTCTCAGTGCCTTGAACATTTAATTTCATCTTCCGTGGCCAATTCTTTGTTTGTGTCAATTCTGAGGAGAATTACAATTATAATAAATTATTATAATTATAATTACAATTAAATGCTAATTTATTAGTTAAGGATTTCAAAGTTATTTTTCACTAGTAATGTCACAATTGTTTGAAGTAAATATATGTTTTGGTGGGAGTTTACGTATGTAAATATCATGGAAAATGGATAACATAACATAAAAAAACCATAAGGAAATATACATAACATAACATAATGGATAAGCATAACATTGGCTCATGGAAAATATAAGAATTTTATTCAGGCTATGACGCATAGAGTAACGGAACAATTTTCATTATAATTATTTTTATCTTTTGTAATTACGCAAATCCTCTATGTAATTTCCCCTCAATTATTTAGGGATAACCCTCGCTGAGGTATCACCTACCTTCAGGGATAACCCTCGCTGAGGTATCACCTACCTTCACTCAAGATCTCAAGGCCTCGGGCTATATTTTATATGCATTTATGTAGTAAAAGTTTGTACCCATGGATAATTTGAAGAACTTTGACAAGTTTTCCAAATTTGATGGTACCATAATATTATTGATATTCGACACCTAAAAGGGAAGTTCACTATTGCTTTTTTAGATAAGCAATTTAATGGTACAACCACTTATGTGGTGGTCATGCATTGAGTTGCTCAACTAATGACAAACACATTGTTTAGGTTGATATCAGATTCGATGCATATGAATTGTTTTGTTTTTCTCCTAAATAAATTGAAAGTTTTTTATGTTGATATCAATAACTTTGAATTAGATTTGATGCATATGAATTGTTTTGTCTCTCATAAATAAATTGAAAGTTGTCTCATTCTCTCTCCTACATAAATTTGAAATCTCCAACATCGTGCAATTAATAATTATACACTTTAACCAAAAAAAATATGAAATCATACCGTTTATAATTATAATTTATAAATTAGACAATTAATAATTATGTCCACGGGGTTTTGGATAGAAGTTGATCGGGCTCTGTTAAGGCACTCTTTGGCACTCCTTGATGTGAAGTCACTGGTTTAATTCCCCAATTGGGATGATATATTGGAAATGATGAAGATGTAGTCCTGCCAAGCTTACAAGAAAATATTATAATTATAAAAAATATAACTCTATGTTAAAACAAAAAATAAAAAAAACACTTTAAACTAAAATAATAATGTAAATTTGACCTAGTAAAATTAGTCGTGGTTTTTGAGCTCCATTTTTATGAGAACCCATGGTATTCATGGGTCATATCACTTGAATAATATGCATGGAATTTTATGGTTGGTTTTTGTTATTGTGCAAATTAACATATATATGTCGTTAGATTCTAGAAAAAAATTGATAATTATTTACGAGCATATTAACTTTCTTACAATATTAATAATTTTAAGGTAAATTTGACAACTTATATATCAAGTTTTAGAAAATAATAATAATGCTTTACAATATAACTTCTCTATAGAGAAGTAAAATAATTTTAAAATAGATAATATTAACTTTTTAACAAGATAACTAAGGTCTATTTATTAGTTATAGGCTATTAGTTTATCCTTTAATATTTCACGTTTTTAACTTTGAATTATTTTTATATATATTTATAAAAACTTGTATTTGGAAAGAGAATTTACATATTCTCCATTTATTACTTTTATGATTTGCTAATATATATGATATATATTTAATAATTGTAATTTTTTTTATTATCATTATATGACTATGACCTTGTTTACATAACTTTTATATATATATATATATATATTATATATATATATATATATATATACAATGAATTAGATAAATTAATTGAAAATTACATATTAAATTAATTTTATATATATATATTGTGAGAGAATAAAATATTAAAGTTAGTATATTTATTTAGGTTTGAATTACACATAATCTTTTAGCCTTAGTAGAATTTGTTACTAGAATGTGTATATGAAGGAAGAAAAACTGAATCGAGGGTTTTAACATAAAAATGTAAATGTTATAAAAATTAAATAAAAATGATAAGAGATAATATTTTCGTCCATATTTAATTATGACACTAAAAATTATGATGATATAAGAAGATAATTTGTGAAATCGATATTACAGGAAATTTAGTAAGAATGTGATTATATATATATATATATATATATTCTTTTAATGTGTTATATATTCTTCTATATTATCACCCTTTAGGAATGATTGGATTTGAAAGGGTGAGTGAGTTATAGTAGTGTAATTTGAAATGGCCACTTGGTGTTGATTTATAATGTCAATGGATGGATAAAAATACAACATGCATTTATGGTTATTAGCTAAATCTTGCTTCAAGGACACTTCCTCTTCAAGAGGGGAGAAAAATTGTTTATATGTCCTCTAAGAGATCTTAAGATTTATATAATGGACATAAATGATTTAAAAAAAAAAAAAAAAAAAAAACATATTATAAAGGTTGGGAACGAGCAACTAATGCTCATAGAAGGAAGGCATGACTGAAAGGGTATTATTCACATTAGTATTTAATTTAATTAATTGAATATATATTAAACCATTTCATTAATTAACTTTAATATTAATTATATAAATACCTTTAATAATAATAATTAAGGTTACTAAAGAGAGTAATTTGGTGTTAAGAAAACATCAGAGCATGACTGACAATTACATTGCACTAGTAACCTAACTAGTATCAAGAGAAAATTTGTAGTTATGTAGAGCTCACACATGAGAGGATTTAGTAGATCCTTGGGGATCTGCTCAATATTAGTAATGCTCATTTACGAGAATAGTAAAATAAAAAATGTATGCCTATCATTTTATATATGTGTGTGAGTCGACTAAGAGTGGACAAGTCCTAAGTTACATTAATAAGTCTCGTGTGTCATACAAGTAATTGAACAATTCAAAATGGTGAGGACATGGGGAAATCGAGGTCGAGGAGGATCATCACAAGGACCTCCTACAAATAACCCATTGCCATCACCAAACATATATCTCATCTTGCGCTCCCTGGAAGTAATTAATAAGACTTTAAGAGGGCGCCAAACAATTGAAGTGGAAGTGGAGCACCCTCCATCAGGGTTGGGCAATCTCGAGGGATCAAGAGACTCTAATAGAGGACCTCCAATTGAGGACATTACTAGGGAGCTCCAAAAGATTAAGCTCCCAGAGTTTATTGGAGGTCATGCCAGTGAAAGCGCAGAAGCTTGGTTAGAGGGAATGAGAAAGCACTTAGCACTAAGAGATTATACTTCCAATTCAAAAGCTAAAATAGCAATATTCCAACTCAGGGATAGTGCCCTGAATTGGTGGGGTAACTTAGAGTGGAAACTACACAGTATAGGGAAACCGTCGCACAGTAGAGGAATATGAGATTAGATTCATGGAATTTGTCAAGTATGTCTCCTACATGGATATTGATCAGTGCCAAGCAAGTCGTTTCATTTATGGATTGAACCCTAAGATTAGGGAAATGGTGCGGATGTGGAAACCATCCTCAGTTGTAGAAGTCGTTGAACATGCTCGCTATATTGAAGATCACTTAGACTTAAAAGGAAGAAACAAAACCATTTTCCACAACATCCAAGGTTTATGGGGAAGGCACCCCGTACCTTCTCTGGGGGAGGAAGTTTGAGGCCACCACCATATGGAAACAAGGTTGTACCCAAAGCACCAACAATGGGGATTTCAATGGTTTCCAGTGCAGCTTCACCGGAAACTTCAAGGACTCGTGCAAATCACGATCAGATGCGAGGATCCACAAGCAAGAGCAGGGGTCTCAAGGGAAAGAGCTCTTTCCAAATAAATCCACGCATAACTTGTTGGGTTTGTGGGGGACCTCATCACCAGCGCAATTGTCTTGAGTTACAAACTGGTAACAACCGTAGAGAAGGAAAAACACCAATGGGGAAGCAAGCATCCACAATCGGATCTATGCAGCAGTGGATAACCAACAAGTTGAACACCAATTTGTCGTGGTAGAAACCTCGATATGATAAACAATGTAAAAGTTAAAATTTTGTTTGATTATGGTGCTACAAATAGTTTCATTTCACCAGTTGCATTAGATAAATGTGGGTTGGAAGCCTATGAGCACGATGACTTTAAACAAGTTGAAATGGCTTTTGGGATAAAACAAGCAATAAGACCTAGTGTTGATGAATGTCAGGTGAACCTCGAGGTGTGTACAACTAACTTGAAGGCATGCGTCACAGCACTGGGAAAGTACGATGTAATCATTAGAATGGGTTGGCTAGAAGCTCATCGATCTTTGGTAGACCGTTTTAAAAAGGTGGTTTGTTTAGATGATGAAGGTAGGTCAACTGAGATTTGTGGAATCAAGAGAGGAATGTCCCTACGATTCATCTCCCCGATGAAGGTAAAATGTTGTCTCCGGAAAGGTTGTAAACTATATGTGGTTGAGGTTGTTAGTGACCAAAAAGGACCCTCCCTGGATCAGCACCCAGTTTTGTCAGAATTCGAGGATGTTTTCCCCAAGGAATTTCCTGGATTATCGCCTGTGAGGGAGATTGATTTCACAATCGACTTAAAACCTGGTGCAGAACCGATATCTAAGACACCCTACAGGATGACAGCTCCAGAACTTTGTGAGTTGCAGATGTAGTAAAAAGAGCTTTTAGACCTGGGATTTATTAGACATAGTATTTCATCTTTGGGTGCACCAGTGATTTTCATCAAGAAGAAGGATGGTTCCTTGAGGCTATGCATATATTATAGGGACTTGAATCGAGCCGCAATAAAGAATAGGTACTTGATACCTAGAATAGATTACCTATTTGACCAAATGAAAGGAGAAACGGTTTTCTTAAAGATTGATTTGTGGTCTAGATACCACCAATTAAGGGTTAAGGAAAATGACATCTCAAAAACTGCATTTTGGGCACTACGAGTTCGTAGTTGTACCATTTGGTTTGACCAATGCACCAGCAATGTTCATGAGTCTCATGAATGGTGTGTTCATGAAGTATTTGGACCAATTTGTACAAGTCTTTTTGGATGATATTCTTCTGTATTCCAAGAATGAAAAGGAGCATGAAGAGAACCTAAGGGTTGTATTGACCTGCTTAAGGGAAAATCAATTGTATGGAAAATTATCAAAATGTTTTTTTTCTTTCAGAATAAAATTCATTATCTTGGGCACATCATTTCAAGAAAAGGGATTTCAGTTGACCCAGAAAAGGTAAATGCCATAATGGATTGGCCTGTACCGAAAAATGCTCATGAGGTGTGTATCTTCATGGGGCTACCAAGTTATTATTGCATATTTTTGGAAGGGTTTTCAAAGATTGCAAAACCCATCACCACATTACAACGAAAAGGGGTTAGGTATGAATGTGACATTGCATTCACCGAACTAAAGAGGTTACTGACTAGTGCACCGATCCTTCGAGTGCCTAACATGGAAAAGGACTTCATTGTCTGCACAGATGCTCCAAAGCAAGTGTTGGGAGCATTATTGATGCAAGATTGTGGAGTAATAGCTTACGCATCCATAAAGTTGAAGAAACATGAAGATTTGTACGCTACCCATGACTTAGAGTTAGAAGTAGAGATGATAGCTTTGAAACTATGGAGACACTACCTCATCGTGAGAAGCTTTGAGTTAAGAATTGATCATCAGAGCTTGTATCACCTCTTCACTCATAGAGATTTGAATGTTAGGCAGAGGTGGTGGAGCGAATTCATGAGTGAGCATGATTTTGGGATCTCATACATTTAGGGGAAAGGAGAATGTGGTGGTTGATGCACTAAGAAGGAGGCCACAAACCTTCTCCCTAGTACCCTTGAGGGTCAATTTGAGGGAACGTGTGTTGGAGAAATTATTTGAAAATAGTTGGTATCTAAAGGTTATATCAACACTCCAAAGTGGGAAGCAGATAGAACCAAAGTTTGAGGGTTATGTCCTTGAACCACATGGACTATTGAGATTTCAAGGGAGAATGTACATCCCAAAGGAAAGGAGTATAAGAAGAACCATCCTCGAAGAGTCGCATAGAGCACTCTATTGTGCACATCCTAGAGTGAAAATGTATGCAGACATGAAGAAACTCTTCTTTTCGACAAGCATGAAGCATGACATAGTCAAATTTGTCGCTAAATGTCTTGAATGTCAATGAGTGAAGGTTGATCATTGCCATCCAGCAGGACTCCTACAACCGTATGACATATTTATGTATAAATGTGAGGTAATTTCAATGGATTTTGTTGTTGGTTTGCCACTCACTTCATAAAGGCACAATGCTATATTGGTTGTGGTTAATAAATTGACCAAAAGTGCCCATTTCATCCCAGTAAGAGACACTTATGTTACTGATGTGGCACGAGTTTTTATAAGCGAAGTTATTTGGCTACATGGGTTACCCACAAAGATCATTTTTTACAGAGACTCTCACTTTACATATAGATTTTGGACAAGTTTGTTGTTGGCGTTGGGGACTCAGTTGAACCTGAGCACTGCATATCATCCAGGAAACAGATGGGCAGACTGAAAGAGTAAATCAAGTTATGGAAGACATGCTTAGAATGTACGTCATGGATAATCATATTTAGTGGGAAAGGTACTTACCATTGGTAGAGTTTTCCTATAATAACAATTACCATAGTTCAATCAGGATGTCTCATTATCAAGCTCTATATGGGAGGCCATGTAGGGCATCATTGAATTGGGAAAAGTTGGAGGACCGAGTAATAGTTGGGCTGGAATTAGTTCGAGAAATGGAGGAACAGGTAAGACATATTCAACAAAGGTTAAAGGGAGCACAAGATAGACAGACGAGTTATGTCAATGCACATAGGACTAATTGAAGTTATGAAGTAGGAGACCAAGTTTTTATTCGCATCCAACCCAATAAAAGCACCATTCGTTTTGGGAAAGGGACCAAGTTGTCACCTCAGTTTATAGGACCTTTTAGGATCAAGGAGAAGATTTGACCAGTTGTCTATCATCTTGTATTGCCACCCCATTTGCATAAAAATCATTATATTTTTCATGTATCTATTCTACGACATTATGTTTCTGGTGAATCTCACAAATTGGATTAGAGGGAATTGCAGGTCTCGGACTTAATAACATGATGATTAAGATCACTTATCTATATATTTTTTTTTGTTATGTGTATGCATGAATGAGAACTAACCTGTAGATTGGAAGGAACTATATTGTAACCACGATATACGCTTCTGATTGAGGAATGTTGAGACATCCAATGAGGAATGGTATGATGTACCTTTTTCTATTACATTTTGTATCTACTTAATGTGCACTATTATGACATGGGTAAAGTGTAGATGACAGATGACATGACTACTTGATTGGATTATTCGATGACAAGTATCCAACTAGTGTCGTAGGGTGGTTCATATTAGGGTGTTGACCCTAGTTTTGAGGGGTGGAGGCATTTCCCATCGTGTAATATCCAATCCTGTAATCATGGGAGCGCAGCAATGGACACGCTCCCCTAAACGTGTGATGATGATTGCCATTTGCCTGCTAGGGAAGTTAGGACAATATAGTCGACACTTCCGCCATATTGGTTCTATCAGTGGTTAGATCAGTATAGACGATGCCATAGTATATTGCAGCAGAGGATGGATAGGTTGGTAGTGAAAGTAGGTTAGGGAGGATAGGAGGCTATAGGTTAGTTAAATACTCTTGATGGGAAGTGCTATCCTTTCTTGACTTACTTAATTCGAATACAATATCTCTCTCTATTTTTTTATGCCTTATTGTCAAACTTCTTTCAAACTCCTTGTGTCATTTTCACTCTAACTTCGAGACAAAGTTTTCAGAAGGAGGGGCGCATGTAATGCCCTGCTTAATCATATCATACTAATTTTGATCAGTGTTTAATTAACAAAAAATATTGACCTATAATTATTAAGTAATATTGGTATATACCTATATTTGTGAATCTGTAATTTTATTTTATTGGTGATTTTTTATTATTTGTTGTTATTTAACTATTAATCAATTCCCAATGTGTCTTCTCAAATTTACTTTTGGATAAGATATGGTCTTCTCCAATCTAAATTAAATATCAATCTTTCAACTCTCAAGTTTTTCCAAGTTGTCTTCTCCAATTTAATTTTGAATTAAATATTAATATTTTAATTCCTAAGTTGTCTTCTCAAAAAAAATTGGGATAAGATTAAAAAAAGAAATGATGGGGGGTATTCATGGCATTAATGGTAGGTGGTTGAGGTGGATGAGAGTAAGAGACATAAATGTAAAGAGGATGAGAGGAGAATGGGGAGATCATTGGTCTTTGTTTTGGCATTGGAAGATTTTATTTTGGGGAGAAATGTGGAAAAGTGAGAGAATGGAGAGAAAAATGAGAGAACTCAAACTTAAATCTATTGAAAAGTGTTGGTTTTAACTTGCACACACTACAACTGGTTGGACTTGGGCTCGGAGAGCTAAGGAACATGTGAAGGTTGTTGAAAACACTGAGAGGGGGGTGAATCAGTATTTCTTTTTCTCACTATTGTTTTACTAGTTAAAACATATATGTTCAGAACACAAAATGAATAGCAGGAATAAATGCTTTTATTAATATAACTGTGCAGTAAAATAAATACAATAAATAGATTGTCACAATTGGTTGCCAAGCTCCAACTTGGACTTTGGTGAGGCTCCAACCTCCTGAGCACCAACTCTATTTTGCCAAGACACCAATCTTGGACTTAGGAGCACCAACTCCCAAGGACTTCAATCCTGTTCAATTCTGAGGCTCCAACCTCTTTGGTATACACTGGTGTGCTGTTGTGCTCTTTTCAGCTTCCACTGCTTCTGTTGCCCCCTTTTCTTCTGCTGCTTTCACTATCTCATGCTCAAGTTATACCGTTCACGAACAACCACCTAGGTTCTCTGTTTTTGCTGCTTTTATATACTTCCATGCCCCTGTCCATTCGTTTCCTCTTACATGCTGGCTCTTTGGCTTCCTCCTCACTTGATCGCTTGACACTTCGGCTTCCATTCCTTTGCTTCTTCTATCTATACAAGTGTTCCAAAATCTGAGTAGAAAAACCCAAACTCCCCTTTCTTAAATAAAACTTGGCCCTTGACCTGTGGTTAATACCTTACAGGCTTTATCGGAGGCGTTTAATCACCCATCGGAAGCCACCACCCGAGCGTTTTAATCAACCATCGGAAGCCACCACCCGAGCGTTTTAATCACCCATCGGAAGCCACCACCCAAGCGTTTTATCAACCATCGGAAGCCACCAACCGAGCCTTTAATCAACCATCACCGAGCGCTTTAATCGACCATCGGAAGCCACCTTTTATTCGGCGCTTTCTATCGATAATCAACCATCGGAAGCCACCACCCGAGCCATTAATCAACCATCACACAGGTTTTAATATATACCTTAACCTCGCGGCCATGTATCATATAATACACGGAAAACATTATAAACCCCCGCTCTAATTCAAATGCCGGACTTCAATTATTATGCACCCACCTTTACAATTATCGGCGGGTCTGGATTTCGGCGGTCGCAATAACTCTTAAGCCCAGACCTCCGACGAGGTGCGGACCCGATATGGCTTTAGACTCCCTTTAATATTGTTTCGGGTCCGATGAACATCAGCATTCGCTGTAAACAATAGACCCATTCCTCCGATGTAACGCGGACCCGATGCCTCCGTACATTTCTTCCTAAACTTAATTCGGATCTGTCATATCGGCGGATTCCTTATCGGCGAGTCTTGATGGGTTGCGGACCCGATCTCCTTTAGGCTGCTCCAAATATAATTTCGGCTCCGGATGATTTCGGCGATCGCTACCTCCGCTGCTCCGATGCGATACAAGAGTTCTGCGGACCCGATATGATTTTACACTTCACTTGATAAGGGACTCGGCTCCGGAAGTCGGAACTTTGCACTGCTGAAGGCCCTTTCCGGACCCGATCTACTTTATACTGGCTTCATAATATTTCGGCTCCGTTAATTCGGAGCTTTCACTTCGGCTGTTCTAAGGCCTCTCCTCTGATGCGATATTTGGTTTCCGGACCCGATATGGGTCTGGACCAAAATTAATATTCTTTCAACTCCGCCACTGTCCCACCTAAGGGGAAATATTTTGAATTCTCTGTGTAAACAGAGATATTCGATATAGCACTTGTAAAAAGATTTAAGGAGTCTGTATACGCCGGGATAAAAAGGAAATGACTCCTCTTAGCTCCTCTTGCTCCATCTGCTCCTCTCGGTCCATTTTCTCCATTTGCTCCATATATATTGCTCCTCTTGGCTCCTCTTGCTCCATCTGCTCCTCTCGGTCCACTCTGTTTGCTCCTGTAGCTCCTCCTCTTTGGCTCCGATATGACATATACATATGTGGTTCCTCTTGCTTAGTCTGCACCTCTTGGCTCTGTTTGCTCCGATAGCTCCTCCGATGGCTCCTCTTGCTCCGATATATGTGGCTCCTTTGATCCTCTCGGCTCCGACATGCTCTGTCTCCTCTTCTTGAATATTGCCATATTGACATCAATGACAATCTGTGTCCAACAATCTCCCCCTTTGTTATTGATGGCAATATTCTTCTGCCTTCTCCCCCTTTGACATCAATGGCAAAGGAATGCATACGAACTCCCCTTGTCAAGTTGCTCCCCCTGTCCTGCTGCATCTTTATGAATAGACTTGAGTGATGATAAAGGAATAACCCCCATCTTTTGTCGCAGGTGTTCAAATGCTTCCCGAGGAAGAGGTTTAGTGGAAATATCAGCTATCTGCTCCTTAGTACTTATATATTCCAGAGCGATGTTTTGTTCAGCTACTTGCTCACGGAGGAAATGATACTTGATTGGTATATGTTTGGTTCTTGAGTGCATCACTGGATTTTTGCTGAGACTGATAGCACTAGTGTTGTCACAATAAACGGTAATTGGTTGATCTGTACATATGTTGACATCTTTTAGCGCTTCCTTCATCCATAGTATCTAAGTACAACAGTCTGCTGCAGCAATATACTCGGCTTCGGTTGTGGATAATGATATGGATGACTATTTTTTACTGAGCCAGGATACCAAACAGTCTCCTAGGAAGAATGCATTCCCACTAGTACTTTTCCGATCATCTATGTTTCCAGCCCAATCAGCATCGGTGTATGCAGTTACAGTCAATGTTGAACTCTTTGGGTACCAGAGACCAAAATCAGAGGTTCCCTTCAAATATCTGAGAATTCTTTTTATAGCTAATAAATGAGATTGTTTGGGAGCCGATTGAAATCTTCCCACCATTCCTACTGCTTGCATTATGTCTGGTCGTGTAGCTGTTAAGTATAGAAGGGCTCCAATCATTGACCTATAATGAGTTGCATCTACTAGAGGGGAGTCATCATCTTTGCTCAGTTTGCAGTTTGTGGCCATGGGAGTGCTCATGGGTGCATAGTCCTCCATTCCATATTTTTTGAGCATGTCTTTTAGATATTTGGCTTGAGATATACACAATCCTGCTCTGGTTTGAGATACTTGAAGTCCAAGGAAGTGGGACAGTTCACCTATCATTGACATCTCAAATTATTTTGCCATGCTTTGAGAAAATTCATGGCTCATTTCATCATTATTACTAGCAAAAATCAGATCATCGACATAAACAAGAGCAACTAGTAACTTACCTTGATCTGTCTTTATGTATAGATTGCTTCCAACCATTCCCTTTTTGAAGCCTTGTTGTTGGAGATAGTTATCCAGTCTTGCATACCAAGCTCTAGGAGCTTGTTTCAATGCATACAAAGCCTTCTTCAACTTACAGACTAGGTCCTTTCCTGCTGTCAGATCAAAACCTTCTGGCTGCTCCATGTAGACTTCCTCCTTGAGTTCGCCATTTAGAAATGCTGATTTCACGTCCATTTGATAGATTTTGAATCCTTTCGAGCAAGCAAATGCTAAGAACATCCTGATAGCTTCCATACGGGCCACTGGTGCAAATGTCTCTTCAAAGTAAACTCCTTCAATTTGTGAACACCCATTTGGTTCCTATTATGTTTTTGTCCTTCCTCATTCATTTTATTTTTGAACACCCATTTTGTTCCTATTATGTTTTTGTCCTTTGGATGAGGTACCAGCTCCCATGTCTTGTTCTTCTCAATTTGGGACATTTCTTCTTCCATTGCTTTTACCCAATGAGGATCCTTACTTGCTTCTATGAATGTTTCTGGTTCTATCATAGATAGGATGGCAATGGCTTTTCTCTTGGGTGAGGTTGTTATCCTTCTTCTGGTCTGCACACCTTCATCTTTATCGCCAATGATCTGTTCTTCTGGATGATATCTTTCTACATACTTCATCTTTGAAGGGGTATGAGGTGGTTCTCTTTCATCTTCTTCTTCTTCATCATCTATCTCTTCTTCTTTAGATTCTTCTTCTTCAATGAGAAAGTCATCTTCTTGTTCTTCAATTTCCTTTTCTGGAAGATCTTCATCAACCTTTACATCGATGCTTTCCACTATTTTCTTCAGTGGAAAATTGTAGCACTTGTAAGCCTTGCTCCGTGGAGAATATCCAAGAAATATCCCCTCATCAACCCGAGAATCAAATTTTCCAGGTGAACCATCATTTATTTTTATGAAGCGCTTGCTTCCAAATATTTTGAAATACTTCACTGAAGCAGGTCTCCCTTTCCATAGCTCATAAGGAGTTTTGTCACAATTTGGTCTCAATTGAGTCTGATTCAATGTATAGACAGCTGTCCCTACTGCTTCCCTCCAAAATTTAGGTTGTAGGTTTGCTGCTAACAGCATGGTTCTTGCCATTTCTTGGACAGTTCGGTTTCGTCTTTCAACTACCCCATTTTGCTGAGGTGTTCTGGCAACCGAGTATTCCCTTCTAATTCCATGAATATTGCAGAACTCTCTAAACTCGTTTGATGTGAATTCTCCTCCTCGGTCTGTTCTGAGACACTTAATTTTTGAATCTTTTTCATTTTCTACAAGGGCTTTTAGATTCTTAAAACACTCAAAAGTTTCAGATTTATACTTTATGAAATATATCCACATCATTCTAGTATAATCATCAACAAATAATACAAAGTACCTTTCTCCTTGGAGTGCTTGATTTCTAGTTGGCCCACACACATCAACATGTATGATCTCCAAGGGCTTTGATGTATAGTGTTCCTTTGTCTTGTGGATGGTTCTGGTCTGTTTTCCATGTTGACATGGACCACACACTGCTTGATTTGGTTTGGACAACCTTGGGATGTCTTGTACAGCTTTGATCTTGCTGATATTGACCAGATTTTTGAAGCTGGTATGTCCAAGTCTCTTGTGCCACAACCAACTCTCATTTCCTGACTCAAGTAGCATTTGTTTTCCTGAATCTTGTTCAGAACGTAAATGTTGTCTGGTGTTCTCACTCCTTTTGCCACAAGTTTCCCTGAGGCAGAGTTCCTTATTTCACAGTCTTTGGTGCTGAAAACAACCTTATGTCCTTGATCACAAATTTGGCTGACACTCAGAAGGTTGTGTTTGAGTCCGTCAACCAGCAGAGCATCTTGAGTTTTTCCTTTTCCATTGATCAGAGTAATTGTTCCTCTTCCTGCAATTTTGCCAGTTCCGCTTCCAAAGGACACATTCCCTTCCTTTTTGCTCAGTGAGATAAATTTCCTTCTGTCTCCTGTCATGTGTCTGGAGCACCCACTATCCACAAACCACTGGTTTCCATTATTTTGCGCAAATAGAGCCAGGCCGCATTTGTCCATTGTAGAGATCTTGCTGCTTGTCTTTCTTCCTTTGAGTGGGCAATTTTGTTCATAGTGTCCATTATTGTAGCAAAAAGAGCAAGTCAGATCAAATTTAGTCAAGGGATCGAATGAATTGAAGGTTTTGATTTGTCCCTGTCTTTTGGGAGCATATGAGTTGATTACTCGGTCCTTTTGCGTTGTCTTCTCACTTCTGCGAGCCATACAGTGTCTAGCTTGGTGACCGAAGTTTTTACAGTGAAAACAGTGTCCAAGAAATATGGTTTTGAAGTAACCACGGTTTAATTCGCTTTCCTTTCTGAGAATTACTCCTCCCTCGTCCTTTGGATTTTTGATGGGCCCTTGGTGGGGTACAGATTTGTATTTGCTGTAGTGTCCATGATTCGACTCCACATTATTCTTTGGAGTAACTCTTTCTTTATTCTTGGAATCTGGGATGCACTTTTGATAAGATACTTTTTCATCTTTTGGGTTGCAGGAAAGTGCATCGGCATAGCTTTTCGCACTATTCTTAGTGCTTGAGGATTATCCCTTGAAACCTATTCCAGACTTATCATGTTGAGGTTTTTGATTTTTCAGAATAGTATCAAGTATTTGAGAGCTTTTACAACCCTTTTTAATTTGCTCCAACTCCTTTCTCAGAGATACTACTTCGGCCTCACGTTCTTCACAAGTCTCTTCTTTTTCCTTAAGCTTTGTTTCCAAGAGATCTTCTCTCCTTATTTCCTCGTTTTCCACTTTGAGAGAGATAATTTTGTTCCGCAGTTTCTCGTTCTATTCAATGGCACTTATTTTGGAGTCAAATCTGTCTGGAAGGGACCTTAATACCTTTTGTACAATAGTACTTTCTTCAACCTTTTCATCCAATCCTTTCAGGGAATTTACCACTTCAGCTACTCGGAGGAGGTATGCTGCAATATCTTCTTCCTCTTCCATCTTCAAACTTTCAAATTGTCTTCTGTGAGTTTGAAGCTTTGCCTTTTTGACTTTTGAGTCTCCATCGTACAAGCTAACTAGCTTCTCCCACATTTCTCTGGCAGAGTTACAGTGCATGATTTTTGTAAACTCGGAATCAGTGATTCCACTGGTGATAGAGTTCATGGCTTTTGCATTTGCAATGTAGGCTTTCCTCTCGTCTTGGTCTGTTGGAAGAGTGGAAGTCGCTCGGTATTCAGATTGACAAAAATGCCAGACTTCAAGTCCAAGGGACATTAAATAGTAAGTCATTCTTTTCTTCCAAAACCCAAAGTTAGTGCCATCAAACAGAGGAGGTTTTCCTGATGCTTCATGATTTCTCATCATGGTTGTTGATCCTTCTTCAAGCTGTTAGGCTAGAATGAAGAAGCCGGCTCTGATACCAATTGTTGGAAATACTGAGAGGGGGGTGAATCAGTATTTCTTTTTCTCACTATTGTTTTACTAGTTAAAACATATATGTTCAGAACACAAAATGAACAGCAGGAATAAATGCTTTTATTAATATAACTGTGCAGTAAAATAAATACAATAAATAGATTGTCACAATTGGTTGCCAAGCTCCAACTTGGACTTTGGTGAGGCTCCAACCTCCTGAGCACCAACTCTATTTTGCCAAGACACCAATCTTGGACTTAGGAGCACCAACTCCCAAGGACTTCAATCCTGTTCAATTCTGAGGCTCCAACCTCTTTGGTATACACTGGTGTGCTGCTGCGCTCTTTTCAGCGTCCACTGCTTCTGCTGCCCCCTTTTCTTCTGCTGCTTTCACTATCTCATGCTCATGTTATACCATTCACGAACAACCACCTGGGTTCTCTGTTTTTGCTACTTTTATATACTTCCATGCCCCTGTCCATTCGTTTCCTCTTACATGCTGGCTCTTTGGCTTCCTCCTCACTTGATCGCTTGACACTTCGGCTTCCAATCCTTTGCTTCTTCTGTCTATACAAGTGTTCCAAAATCTGAGTAGAAAAACCCAAACTCCCCTTTCTTAAATAAAACTCGGCCCTTGACCTGTGGTTAATACCTTACAGGCTTTATCGGAGGCGTTTAATCACCCATCGGAAGCCACCACCCGAGCGTTTTAATCAACCATCGGAAGCCACCACCCAAGCGTTTTAATCACCCATCGGAAGCCACCACCCAAGCGTTTTATCAACCATCGGAAGCCACCAACCGAGCCTTTAATCAACCATCACCGAGCGCTTTAATCGACCATCGGAAGCCACCTTTTATTCGGCGCTTTCTATCAATAATCAACCATCGGAAGCCACCACCCGAGCCATTAATCGACCATCACACAGGTTTTAATATATACCTTAACCCCGCGGCCATGTATCATATAATACACGGAAAACATTATAAACCCCCGCTCTAATTCAAATGCCGGACTTCAATTATTATGCACCCGCCTTTACAATTATCGGCGGGTCTGGATTTCGGCAATCGCAATAACTCTTAAGCCCAGACCTCCGACGAGGTGCGGACCCGATATGGCTTTAGACTCCCTTTAATATTGTTTCGGGTCCGATGAACATCGGTGTTCGCTGTAAACAATAGACCCATTCCTCCAATGTAACGCGGACCCGATGCCTCCTTACATTTCTTCCTAAACTTAATTCGGATCCGTCATATCGGCGGATTCCTTATCGGCGAGTCTTGATGGGTTGCGGACCCGATCTCCTTTAGGCTGCTCCAAATATAATTTCGGCTCCGGATGATTTCGGCGATCGCTACCTCCGCTACTCCGATGCGATACAAGAGTTCTGCGGACCCGATATGATTTTACACTTCACTTGATAAGGGACTCGGCTCCGGAAGTCGGAACTTTGCATTGCTGAAGGCCCTTTCCGGACCCGATCTACTTTATACTGGCTTCATAATATTTCGGCTTCGTTAATTCGGAGCTTTCACTTCGGCTGTTCTAAGGCCTCTCCTCTGATACGATATTTGGTTTCCGGACCCGATATGGGTCTGGACCAAAATTAATATTCTTTCAACTCCACCACTGTCCCACCTAAGGGGAAATATTTTGAATTCTCTGTGTAAACAGAGATATTCGATATAGCACTTGTAAAAAGATTTAAGGAGTCTGTATACGCCGGGATAAAAAGGAAATGACTCCTCTTGGCTCCTCTTGCTCCATCTGCTCCTCTCGGTCCACTCTGTTTGCTCCCGTAGCTCCTCCTCTTTGGCTCCGATATGACATATACATATGTGGTTCCTCTTGCTTAGTCTGCACCTCTTGGCTCTGTTTGCTCCGATAGCTCCTCCGATGGCTCCTCTTGCTCCGATATATGTGGCTCCTTTGATCCTCTCGGCTCTGACATGCTCTGTCTCCTCTTCTTGAATATTGCCATATTGATATCAATGACAATCTGTGTCCAACAAAGGTTCCCTAAGCTAGGAAATCATTCCCAGTGTAGAAATTTCTGTTTTCCCACCCCGGTTTTCAGTTTCTCCTTATTTCTCCCATATAGTTAAATGCCCTTTCCCGTAACCATACATTTAACAATCTGAAAAAAAAAAAAAAAAAAAAAAAAAATTTGCTGAAAACACGAATTCTGGAAATTTTACAGAATGCTGGAAATTGCAGAAATAAAAATCAGCAGTAATAAACAGCCATTAAAACACATTTAAACACTGAGATTTTTGGTCAATGTGACCCTGGAAAAACCCCCTACAACTCTTGGGGAAAACCAGTTTGAGAGCTCTTCTTTATTTCTGAAAATTGCCTTTTTACAGTGAGAATTATTCAGCAAAAAATCAGCAAGCAAATTTACAACTTATCTCCTTTCCCGTGCCTCACAGCAATCTGGAAATTACAGCAAACAGGACAGCAATAAATGTTGTACGGCCTCCGTTTTGTGTGCAGAAAAATCAGCAAACTGCTCCTCGATTTTTGTGCAAAAATCTGCCTTTCACTATGTGTTGAATCAGCTGTACAAATCTTCTCAACTGCTGCCTTGGAATGTGTGCCAAGCTGTTGTCTCCTTCTCCTCCCTGCTCAGAAATCTCTCTTGCTCTCTTGCTCTCCTTCTCCCAATCTGCTCATGAAAGAATGAATGACCTTTTCCTCCTTTTCCTCCTTTAATATAACTCCAAGTGACTTTTGGGTGATCCAAGTAACTTTTGGGTGATCTCTAAATCCAATGGCTGAAATAGATTTAGATCAATGGCTGAGATTAAATGCTCATTTAAATCTCACTTTCTATTTTTTAATTCACCCCACTTTAATAAAGACCCACTTAGTCATTTATTTCCAAAGTCACTTTTCCTTTCTAATTTTTCATTGACTTTATAAAAGTCACTTTAAAATTAGACTTAGTAACTTTATCACTTAAAGTCACTTGTAAATTAGATTTAACTTTATAAAATTATAAAGTCACTTTAGGAGAAAAATTAAATTCTTTTGGACACTTTTCCCTAGGCCAAAGATCAAAGCCTAAGGGAACCACCTGTCTTCTGGTACCAAATTTCAACACTCCCTCTTACCGAGGAAGGTGTTCCTCACCACACCCATCTTGTCTCTGAAGTAGACATGCTTGCCCCGTGGTAAGGCTTTGGTAAGGATATCTGCAACCTACTCATCAGTGGAAATATACTCAAGCGTCACAGCTCCCTTCTGAACATAGTCTCCGATGAAATGATATCTGATCCCGATATGCTTTGACCTGTCATGAAATACTGGATTCTCCGTGAGTTTAATGCAACTCTGATTATCACAGTAAATCACTGAAGGTCTCAACGGCTGACCAAATAAGCCAAACAACATCTTGCGAAGCCAGATAGCCTCACAACTAGCTAGACTGGCTGCCATATACTCTGCTTCCGCTGAACTCAGTGCTACTGACTGCTGCTTCCGGCTGAACCATGACACTACTGCTGAACCCAACCCAAAACAGCACCCTAAAGTGCTCTTGCTATCAGAAGCACAACCTGCCCAATCAGAATCAGTGTATCCTGCCAATCTCACTCCATCTCCCTGCCTGTAGTCCAGACCATAATCCACTGTCCCCTGCAAGTACCGCAAAATGTGTTTTGCAGCCACCCAGTGAACCTTCCTAGGCTCACTCATAAACTGACTCATCGTGTTGACTGCAAAACAGATATCTGGTCTAGTGTTGACCAAATACATCAAGGAACCAATCAGCTACCTGTACAATGTGGGATCCATCAACTCGGAATCCGAAGCATGAAGCTTCTTCCAGTTGGTGATCATCGGTGTCGACATGGGTCTACAATCCTCCATGTGGAATCTGCTAAGGATGTCCACAATATACTTCCCCTGCCCCAGGAAGAAATGCCCCTCCTCCTGCCACACCTCCAAGCCCAAAAAGTAATGCATCAAACCGATGTCCTTCATCTCAAACTCCGCCGCAAGATCTCTCTTGCAGTGCTCTATAAGTCTCTCTGCACCTGTAATGATCAAGTCATCCACATACAGCACCAGAATGAGAGGCTCCTCACCAATCACAATAAAGTAAAGGTTCGGATCTGCCTCACTCTTTGTGAAACCCATCCCCTGCAAATATGTATCTATCCTGGAGTACCAAGCTCTGGGAGCTTGCTTCAGGCCATAAAGGGCCTTCTTCAGTCTGCACACATGGGACTCCTTCCCATGCACCTCAAAGCCCTGTGGCTGCTCAATGTACACCTCCTCCTGTATGAAGCCATTGAGAAATGCGGTCTTCACATCCATCTGGTGGATCTTCCAACCCATCTCTGCTGCTATCGATATAATGGAGCGGATCGAAGTATATCGAGCCACGGGAGCGAAGGTCTCCTCATAATCAACTCCCTCTACCTGGGAGAACCCTCTAACCACAAACCTCGCTTTGAATTTTTCAATGCTGCCATCTGCAGCATGCTTTACCTTGTAAAGCCATCTGGAAGTAACCACGGATTTGCCCTCAGGCCTTGTCACCACCTCCCAAACATCATTCTTCATGATAGAAGAATACTCCTCCTGCATGGCCTCTCTCCAGACCTACTGGCTAGCTGCCTCCTCATAGCTAGAAGGCTCAGAGTCAAGGATGCTGGTAACCATCGCCATATAGCTACAAAACCTCTCAGGTGGTCTACTCTCTCTGACCAGCCTCTTCGGCTCAGCAACAGATGTGGCATCTCTCAAGGTGTCCTGAAACCACTTGGGCTTCCTCTTCCCTGAGCGCACTTCTCCCACCGGAGAATGAAACTCCTCCTCCTCATCATCATCAGTAGCCTGAACTCCTGACTGTCTGTCTGCTGTCCTCCTGCCTGCACCTGAACCTGTAGAAGCTGAGGTACCGTGTGAACTGTCCATTAGTGGACTCCCTAGTGAACTGCTCTGTGAACTGCTCTGCATGCTGCCCGGAGCACCACCCCTCTGGCTCGATGAGCCACTGCTCACTGATGGACCTGACATCCTCATAGATGTACCTCCTGATCCTTCTGATCCCTGCCCACTGGATCCCTGCGACTGACTCAACTGCTGCTGAGGGTCTGGCTGATCCAGATACTCTAACTCCCGTGACCTCCTAAAGGCCCTGTCCTCCTCGAACTTCACATCCCGTCTGACAACAACTCTCCTCTGTGCAGGAATGTAAATCCGAAAGGCCTTTGAGGTCTCACTGTAGCCCACAAAGATACCATTCTCTGCGGTGGGCTCTAGTTTGGTCCTCTTCTCCTTGGGTATATAGGAGTATGTAATGCATCCAAAGATATGAAGATGACCAATATCAGGCTTCTTTCCAGAGAAAGCCTCCTCCGGAGTCATGTGCCCCAAGGCACGATGCGGACTCCTGTTCTGCAAGTAAACAGCTGTGTTGCAGGCCTCTGCCCACAAGAACAATGGCAACCCCTGATCATGTAACATGGCTTTGGCAGCCCCTATGATGGATCTGTTCTTCCTCTCTGCAACCCCGTTCTGCTGGGGGTTGTAAGGAACAGTGAACTCCCTCCTAATGCCTGCCTCCGCACAATAGTCAACAAACTCTCCAAGGGTGTACTCTCCTCCATTGTCCGACCTCAAGGACTTGATCTTTCGACCTGTCTGAGTCTCCACAAGAGCTCTGAACTCCTGAAACCGCTTGAAGACCTCACTCTTGGTCTTCAAAAAAATAAATCCAGGTCCTCCTGGAGTGATCATCAATGAATAAAACATAGTACTCATATCCACTCAAGGAAACATGAGACATCCAACCGCTCACATCGGAATGAATCAAATCAAGTATCCCCGTCGCTCTGCTGTCACTGCTGGGAAAAAGGGATTTGGCAAACTTGCACATCGCACAACCTCTGCAAGTATCAAAGTGATCAGTACTGAAATCTGGCACACCTGTAGTGATCTCCCGCAATGTCCTCAAGGCTCCATGATACATATGTCCCATCCTGCGGTGCCAAATCTCACACAGCTCAGAACTGCTAGCTCTGCTGTCGGTACTACTGCTCAATGCCAAAAGGGGCTGGAATGCAAACTTATACACCTTTGCATGGCGTACCCCTATCACTCTAGCTGAATCAGCTGGAGTGTCCCTGGGATACATCAACACCTGTCCTCCCCTGAACAGTACCTCATATCCTCTGTCCTCCAAAGCTGAGACGGATATGAGGTTCTTCCTCATCCCTGGCACATAAAGAACCTTTGACACCTTCAAGGGAGGTTTGGACTCCCTCTGAAATGTCACTGTCCCCACCCCGACTGCTCTAACAACTCTGTCATCACCGAGTACTACCTCAATATCAGTACCACTCTCTGAAAGCTCTGAGAAGTACTCACGGACTCCTGTCATGTGACGTGAAGCCCCAATGTCCACATACCAGATACCTGTAGATGCTCCGCTAATCGAGGGAAAAGCATGCTCCCTCTGAACCTGTGTGGCAGGTGATCCTGCACTAGAGGACTCACATGTAGTGAACGCAAACTCCCGGTCAAAACGACCTGCAAAGTCCTCAATCTCAGCTGAAGCTGCCACATCCTGGTTCTTCCCCTTCTTCTTCTTCTTCTCCGGACACACAACTGCATAGTGTCCCATCTTCTGACAATTCCAACACTTCACCTTGAAATAGTCCTTCTGTGTGTTCCCCTGTTTACCTTTACCTTTGCCTTTGCCCCCACCACTGCTTGTGGAAGCCTGCTTCTTCCCTTTGCCTTTCTTGCCTCCTGCCACCAGTGCTACATCCTCATCCTGCTCAACTGGTTTGGCTGCCCCAAGCTGACCTTTCCTGATCTCTGTCTGAATGCAATCATCCCAAAACCTCTCCCATGTGGCAAGGGTCTCACGTGCACAAATCCCATCAGCAAAGTTCAACCATGAACGGGGGAGGCCATTCACTGCAATCCGCACCAACTTAGTGGGTGGAATGGCCTCTCCAATCGCTGCCAACTCATCTCTTACATTGGTAATATTTGTGAGATATCCAGCTGCACTATCATTCCCCATCTTAATGTTCTTCAGCTTCTCCTTCAGGACCATCTTCCGGTTCTCATTGGTACTCTGGTAGAGATTGGACAATGCTGTCCACATCTCATGGGCATTGCTCTTTCCTCTCACATGAGGAATGCAATGGTCTTTGATTCCGTCTAGAATCAGCCTCTTACCCTTATTGTTCTTCTTTTTATACTCAGCCAACTGAGTAACATCAGTGGGCACAACAACAGGGTTCTGTGCGGTATGCACCATGATATCCCAGACTTCTGCCTCCTCAAAGATACTCTGCATTCTCTCCTTCCAAACACTGTAATTTGTATGCCCATCCAACCTATCCTCCACCCTCAATCCCAATGACATCTTGATGTCCTAAAACTGAAAAATAGCACTGTTGTGGTAAAGATAAAACTGTTGTTTATGAAAAAATCAGCTTGCTGGAATTTTCTGAGTGAAAAATCAGCAACTGTAATTTTTCCTTTTGCTGTCCCAAACTGCCCTTCAGCACTCAAGCTCTGATACCATGTAGAAATTTATGTTTTCCCACCCCGGTTTTCAGTTTCTCCTTATTTCTCCCATATAATTAAATGCCCTTTCCCGTAACCATACATTTAACAAGCTGCCAAAAAAAAAAAAAAAAAAAAAATTGCTGAAAACACGAATTCTGGAAATTTTACAGAATGCTGGAAATTACAAAAATAAAAATCAGCAGTAATAAACAGCCATTAAAACACATTTAAACACTGAGATTTTTGGTCAATGTGACCCTGGAAAAACCCCCTACAACTCTTGGGGAAAACCAGTTTGAGAGCTCTTCTTTATTTCTGAAAATTGCATTTTTACAGTGAGAATTATTCAGCAAAAAATCAACAAGCAAATTTACAACTTATCTCATTTCCCGTGCCTCACAGCAATCTGGAAATTACAGCAAACAGGACAGCAATAAATGTTGTACGGCCTCCGTTTTGTGTGCAGAAAAATCAGCAAACTGCTCCTCGATTTTTGTGCAAAAATCTGCCTTTCACTGTGCTGAATCAGCGGTACAAATCTGCTCAACTGCTGCCTTGGAATGTGTGCCAAGCTGCTATCTCCTTCTCCTCCCTGCTCAGAAATCTCTCTTGCTCTCTTGCTCTCCTTCTCCCAATCTGCTCATGAAAAAATGAATGACCTTTTCCTCCTTTTCCTCCTTTAATATAACTCCAAGTGACTTTTGGGTGATCCAAGTGACTTTTGGGTGATCTCTAAATCCAATGGCTGAAATAGATTTAGATCAATGGCTGAGATTAAATGCTCATTTAAATCTCACTTTCTATTTTTTAATTCACCCCACTTTAATAAAGACCCACTTAGTCATTTATTTCCAAAGTCACTTTTCCTTTCTAATTTTTCATTCACTTTATAAAAGTCACTTTAAAATTACACTTAGTAACTTTATCACTTAAAGTCACTTTTAAATTAGATTTAACTTTATAAAATTATAAAGTCACTTTAGGAGAAAAATTAAATTCTTTTGGACATTTTTCCCTAGGCCAAAGATCAAAGCCTAAGGGAACCACCTGTCCTCCGGTACCAAATTTCAACACCCAGTTGGTTGGAAAGTAAATTTAGTCGGGTAGCCAGGAGGAGCACCCCAACTCAACCACTAGAACAAATATTCTCTCATTTGTTGTTTTATTTATTTAAATTGTTGCAAATGAAATTTCTTACATGTTTAGTATGTTGTTGATCAAATTTTACTTCTATGTTTTTATCAAGTAAATGTAGAGTTATAAACATGTTATTTTCTGCTTATTGTAATTCAATTAAATGATATATTGAGATTAGTTAGAAGACTTAGTTTAAGTGCTCACATAACCTTCATTGATTTACTTGCATGCATATTAAACCTCTATAATATTGTTTCGACATACTTCCTTTGATTTAACCAGAGTTTCATCTTTCCCTGATCTCTTTTAATTTCCATGCCTAAATTAAAATTTGCAACACCAATATCCTTCATGTCAAATTTAGAGGACAATTAGGTCTTCACATCTTGGATAATTTCTCTGTTATTTCCAATCAAAAACATATTATCCACATTCAGGATCAAATAAATAACACGGTCACCAACTAATTTAAAATACAGACAATGATCTATTTTGCGCCTTATGAAGCCATGTCCTTGTATATGTGTATCAAATTTCTTATACCACATCCTTGGGATTGTTTTAACCCATACAGAGACTTGTTTAGCCTGCATACTAGTTCTTTCTTACTCTTCACTGCAAATCCTTTTGGTTGATTCATGTATATATCTTCTTCCAGATCCCTATGTAGAGATATTGTCTTCACATCCATCTGTTCTACCTCAAAATCAAAAGCAGTAGCAACAGATAAAACTAATCAAATAGAATTTAACTTGTCAATAGGAAAAAAAATATCACCAAAATCAATTCCCGGTACTGGGAATAACCTTTTGCTACTAACCAAGCTTTGTATTTATCCACTTTACTTTCTACATTCATCTTCTTCTTAAACAATGATTTTCTTCTAATGGGTTTTCTTTCAGCCGACAACTCCACCAAATCGCAAGCCTCGTTCTTGTCCAAAACAGCAATTTCTTCAACCATAACCTTTTTCCAGAGTTTGTCATCCTCTAAATCCATTGCCTCCCTAACAGTTCTAAGATAATCATCAGTAATAGATAAAACAAAATTTGAATGGAAATCAGATGATATATACCTATCTAGCTATTTTCTTTCACGAATTGATATCCACAAAACTGGAGTGTGTAGTTCTTCTTCTTATTCTTGTTCTTCTATGTAGTTTGATTCTTCATCCTTTAGTTCTTCTTCTTATTCTTGTTCTTCTATGTAGTTTGATTCTTCATCCTTCAATTATTCTTATTATTCTTGTTCTTTTATGTAGCTTGATTCTTCCTTTTCCCTTGGTAGGACTTCCTATTTCATGAAATCCTTCACTTATTTAAATACCACATATCGATTGTACACAACCTTATTTGTTTCTAGGTTCCAAAGCTTGTATCTTTTAAACCATCTTTATACCCAATAAAGATGCATCTTTCGAATTTACTATCCAACTTGGTTCTTTTCTCCTTTTGAACATGTACATATGCATCGCAACGAAATACCCTGAGATGTGAGAGAAAGGGTTTCTTATCAGTCTGGTATCATGTAGAGTCTTATCCTCGAACTTTGATGAAGGTGGTCTAATAACCAAGTAACATGCATTATCCACTACCTTTGGCCAAAATTCATGTCCCAACCCAACACCGTGTAGAAATTATGTGTAGATCTGAAACTACTCATGAAATTTACTAAATCACAAGACTCAAATCTACTCTATTGCTCTGTGGAATTCAATTCACAATCTAGAACACAAATCATAAACATGCATCAAGAGATAACACACATACACAAAGATTTATCTAGGGGAAAACAACTGCTCAAAACCCCTTCCTATATTTATTGCATTAGTCAAAGAATAGAGATGAATACATATGCTTGCTCAAGACTGAGCACAACCTGCAAGTGTATAATCTATCTGTATGCCTGACTAACTGAGTCTAGTCAACACTTAGCGAATTTTCAAGTCCTCCAAGGCCAAATTTCTTTGCGTTGTTCATTGAGGAATTAGGCGCACCTATTAATTAGGAAATTCTCTCAATTGGATTGTGCAATTCATTTAGGTTGATCCTCTTACTGCATGCACCACATGTACACATTGTAATAGTCTATAACTTATTGTACACTGCCTTGAAACCTCCACCTCAACTGGATAACTCGAATTCTCTGCATACAACAATAATTTTGGGTTGATTGATTAGTTAATTGGATAATCACTAAGTGTGAATGAAGTCACACTGCACAACTTGACTTTCCACTAGTTTAACTGACAATAACTCAATTTAACTGAATTAGATTGCTACAAATTAGCAATAACCCATGCTTAACTGAACTCAAGTCTTCCAACTCAAATTAACTAAGCTAAGAGGGTGACACAAGCCATGTCATTCAAGATAACTCATCCAAGTTGTCTGTTGAAATGGAAATTCAATTTTTTTCAGTTTGACCAAGGAAAATCAAACTAATATTTTTCTTGCTACATTTTCAACACTCCCTCTCAGCAAGAAATGGATTACCACCCACCCCTATCATGCCTCTATGGAATGTATTATATGAAACACCTCTCATTGTTGTTGTTGCTACCGCAACATCTACAACTGTCTACTGGGAAAATTGTGTTGTTGTTGACTCTGCTACTGAGCCTCATGCTCTGTTGTCAACACACCTCTGCACTCCTCAATATCTGACTAAAATTGATCCTCCTACTACTGAATATTGTGGGCCCTTGTAGCAAGGGTAATGATCTGTGAGGAGAACAACTCAATGGACCCTGCCCAAATTTTTGCACTCCTGGGACTAGGGCTTCACATCGCCCCACCTCACACCTGGAAGTATGGTTGCGTGCAAAGCGAACTTTGATCTACTCATATTGTTGTTGCTACTTCTTTGTTGCTTCTTCCACACTATTGCTACAACTATTGCAAAAATGAGTCTGATCTCCCCATATCCTAACATACTAGCTTCCATAGGAATGCTCCTTCTGAAACAAGACTCCCTATGAGTCTTGATCTCCCTGTGGAAAATATATCTGCTCCTCTATCTTCCAATATCAATGATCACAATTTCCTTTTGTGTCACTAAACATTTTCTCACTTATTTTCCCACTAGCAACCTTCTAGCTCCATTAAAAAGTCTGCACATAGGGTCTTATGGATCTGCCTTGAACTAGGACTCCATAACTTTGCTTCCAAACAGCGCATTAGTTCTTCAATGATCATTGTACATGAGGACTTCAAGGAATGGGTCTAATGTGAATCCTACTCTGATACCATGAAGAAATTATGTGTAGATTTGAAACTGCTCATGAAATTTACTAAATCACAAGATTCAAATCTACTCTACTACTATGTGAAAATCAATTCACAATCTAGAACACATATCATAAACATGCATCAAGAGATAACACACATACACATAGATTTATCAAGAGAAGCAACCACTCAAAACCCCTTCCTATATGTATTGCATTAGTCAAAGAATAGAGATGAATATATATCTTTTCTCAAGCTTGAGCACAACCTGCAAGTGTATAATCTATCCCTCTTCCTGACTGACTGACTGTAACCAACACTTAGCCAGTTTTCAAACCCTCCAAGCCCCTATTTCCTTGTGTTGTTCCTTGAGGAATTAGACCCCTATTAATTAGGAAATTCCCTCAATTGGATTGCGCAATTCCTTTAGCCTAATCCTCTGATTGCATGCACCACCAGTACACATTGTCAACTGATAGAAAATTACATTGGAACCTCCACATCAACTGGGTAACTCAAATTCTCGGCATGCAACAATTATTTTGGGTTGATTGATTAGTTAATCGGTTGATCATTGAATGTGACTGAAGTCACACCGCACAACTTGACCTCCCACTAGTTCTTCTAATAGTTGGAACTAGTTTAACTAACAATAACTCAATTTCACTGAATTAGATTGCTACAAATTAGTAATCACTCATTCTTAACTGAACTCAATTCTTCCAACTCGAATTAACTAAGATAATAGGGTGACACAAGCCATGTCACTCAAGTGAACTCATCCAAGTTGTCTGCGAAAATGGAAATTTGAATTTTCTCTAGTTTGACCAAAACAAATAAAATTGAGATTTTTCTTGTTGCATTTTCAACACACCATTGAGTATGATCTTTGCATTTTCCATCAATGTCATGTTCATACTTTCTGCAGCTCCATTTTGTTGATGTGTGTATGGAGTAGGCTTATGTCATGTTATACCACACTTCTCATAGAACTCTTAGGATTCCTTCTTGCAAAGCTCTCCACCACTATTTGTTCTCAACACCTTAATCTTCTTCTCTATCTGATTTTCCACCATAGCCTTAAATTCTTTAAACTTATCAAAGACTTCATATTTCTTCCCGAGGAGATATATCAATGTATTCCTTGAGAAGTCATTTATAAATGAGACATAGTACACAGATTTACCCATTGATAGAATCGACACAGTTCCAAACACAACATTGTGCACAAAGCTCTAATATTCCTTCTGCCCTCTTAGCGCCAAAGGAAAACCTCACCTGATTGTGTTTCCCATATACACAATGTTCACAACAATGAAAATCCAGAAAGAAAACAGACATAACTTTCTACCATACCATTACCATGTAGTATTTGAAGGCCCTTTCTCTCCAATGTCCCAATCTTTCATGCCACAATAGCCTCTTCTCCAAAGATTACAAGGTTTTATGCTCTACCCTCGGGAAGAACAAAATTGTTGTACTCGTCAATAACAGTGTTTCCCAACAACTTGTACAGAATCATCTTGCAGACATTTTTCTTAAACATTGTTTTTACACCTGCATCATCCATTTTGCTTACATAAATTAAATTTTTGGCCAATTGTGAAATGTGTAGAACATCAAGAAGTGTTCTAATCCTTCCACCTATCAACTTTAACTTGACTCTCCCTTGTCCTATGATTCTGTTTTTTGTCAACACCTAAGAAAACATCACAACCATCATATCTCTCGTACTCGCAAAACCACTCCCCATAGGGAGTCACATGAAAAGATGAGTCAATCAACCATGTCAAAGTCATATGAAAGGATGAGTCAATCAGCGATGACTCATAATCCACATGTGTACTTGAAGAAGTCGAGCACATATCCCCACCTTCATATGAGGTGGGTTTTCGCCTATGCAAAAAGGAGCATCATCAGACCCCTTTTGGTTCTCAAGAGTTTTAAATCTACAATTTTTTTTGTAGTGCCTTTCTTTTCTGCATTTCCAACATACCTTTACAAATTTTCTAGAGATTTGGACCCCCCTCTAGATTCAAATCTCCCATTTGAGGACTTATTTCTATTTATGTTTTAGGATTATCATCTTACAAACAAGGCATCTTCATTCTGGCTCTCCATTGTTTTTTTTTGTCTCATTTCCTCGACAAGGATGAAACTATTTCATCAAATTTTAAAGTAGTTGCATTACTACCTATGGCGACAACCAGAGTATCCCACGAGTGCAAAATCAATGCACTTATCTTCATCTGAACTTAATATCAACATATAATAACTAACTTACCAAACTATTGAAGGCGTTTAGATGTTGTCACCGAGTCTTTGTGCCTCATCCTCAAGTTATACAACTTCTTCCATGAGAACAATTTATTTACGAAGAACTTGAACTGATATAAAGTCTCTAACTTGTCCCACAAAACTTTTGTTGTAGCTCTCATAAAAAATTCAGTAATATTGAATCAAAGACAATCATATTGTGCTCTTTGCCTTCTGAATCCAACTTGATCCAATCTTCTATTCATATTGTCGTTGGTTCAGTACCTGGATCCACAACGAATCACTAATATTTATCCACCAACAGATCCTCTATCTTAAGCTTCCACGCTCAAAACTCTATATATTGAATTTATCAATATCTATCTTTCCACTATTTGCTATTTCCTTTCACCACTGTAACAAAGTCTACCACAAGGCAGAGCAAAACCCCTTAACCACAAAGGTGTCCCCTTGAAGCCAAAATACTTTGATACCAAATGAAGGTTTTAACCCTATATAGAAAATCCCTGCAAACAAATTAAAAAAAAAAAAAACAGAACAGATACAATGGCAATCATAGAAAATATACACAAATTTTTTTTCTGGAACCCAAAACCAGGAAAATTATGCTCCTTTACAATGTTACAATACGTTATATACATGCAGTAGCATTCATAAACCCCCAATCCATTATCCTATGATTAGAATATAATCGTAGTTCCTTTGAACATATCTACAAAACCACCACACACCCACAAACCGTCCAAACCCTACGACCCCTCAAACAAGGGATCTATCACCACCTAGTGTCCCCTTGTCGTACCCGGCACATACGTATCACACTTGGGGATAGTTGTGAAAAAAATATAGCACACACCCAACAATATGTTTCTTCAACATTATTATCCCTATAGTGGCCACGAAAAAAATCATCAAAGGGTCTCTTCTTCCATCCTTAAAAGCATTACAAATGTTAACATTTTCAAAGGATGTTTCATCTTCAACCACTACATCAAAGGAAAGACCATATCCCCCATTTTCAATTCCTTGCTCCTTTAAATAGACATTCAAAAATAAAGTTTCTCCCCTTCAAAAGAAAAACTTCACATACTAACCTTTTCATTGTAGAAAGCACCCAAGGCAACCCTAAATGTTGCACTCCTTCATGGAGGTCAATGAGGACATCAATGACTACAAAGAAATGCTTCAATTTGTGTAGTCCATGTCTTTTGACCATAATCCACAACTCTCATTAAATGGAATTGTATACTATAAAAATTTTAAATGAGCACAACACCTAGATTATGAGAGCATCACTTCAATGTTGACTTTGTATACAGTCAAACATCTAAAGAAAGCCTACCCAAAGGCAAAGGCTCTCAAGATAAACAATGGAGGAATTGAGAACCCACCTCATAGAAGACCCTCATGATAAATTCTTAGCAAGTTGCAGCAAAGAAAAATGCAAAGGCATCAAACATTTATAGCATTGGTAAAAGACCATATACACTCTTAATATCAGTAAAAATGTAAACATGAAAAATGAGTAAACTCCTACACCACTAGTTGCACTCCTTCATGGAGGTAAATGAGGATATCAATGACTACAAAGAAATGCTTCAATTTGTGTAGTCAATGTTTTTTTGGCCATCAGCTACAACTCTCATTAAATGGAACTGTATACTATAAAAATTTTAAATGAGCACAACACCTAGATTATGAGAACATCACTTCTATATTGACTTTGTATAAAGTCAAACATCTAAAGAAAGCGTACCCAATGGCAAAGGTTCTCAAGATAAACAATAGAGGAATTGAAAATCTACCTCATAGAAGACCCTCATGATAAATTCTTAACAAGTTGCAGCAAAGAAAGATGCAAAGGCATCAACATTTATAGCATTGGTAAAATACCATATACACCCTTGATATTGGTAAGAATGTAAACATGAAAAAGGAGTCAACTCCTACACCACTAGTTTCAGTGCCACCTATCTTATCACCCTCAAGGATGTGAAGTTAACACGGATATGACAAAGCGGTAAATTCCACGTCGTCCCTCTTAACTATTCCTCCAAGGGATGAAGAGGAGACATGATTTGCTAATTTGAACCAAGGAATGGAATCCATCTCTTTGACCAAGCTAGATGATGGAACGCTTCAGATCATAGATGGACAGAAATCCAAAAAGCAAGGCAATGCGTTAATTCGCAAAATCTACGCTGAGATTCAAAAAGAAGATACAAATTCTTAACAGTTGTAAAGTAACCACGTAACCACGTTGATGTATGGTCTCTAACATGCAAAATTTGTAATTAGATATTTAAATTTGGACGTAGGGTAACAAGCTGAATATCTAACCTTAAATTATACATTAATGTGCAGAATCTTCACTTACAATATTCAAAAAGACGATACACTTTCTTAAAAGTAATCATGCTAATATTTGGTCCCTAGACTACAAAAATTGTTATTAGATATTTAAAAAGTAAAAAGCTGAGAGTCTGACCTTGAATTTGAGCTTTAAAGGGGAAAAACTGAAATTTCAAACCTTCAAATTTTATCAAATAATATTATTATTTTGCTGAAAAAAAGGAATAAAATGTAGAAAATACAGATGATCATACCTGATAATAGAGTATTTGTTGCTTTGTTTAAAATTAATACATTGCCACTATTCCCACTTATCTAAATGGTATATGGTAGTACAACACAATATTACAATGCATTGCATGACTTCTACTCCAGAGTTGTAAGCATGTTACCAAGAAATTTTGTTGCAATCTTAATCCTTATTAGATGAAGCTATTAACTTCTAATGATAGTAGATATTTTCTTTCAATTTGCAATTATTACTCTGCAATATCAAAACTAAATGTTAAAAAAAATTCATATGCCACCCACAAAACAAGTATTTATAGAGACATTAACATTCTATGGAAATGGCAACAATGGCACAGCAACAGAGTTCCTAGCATAAGGTAGGACCATTGTAATAAATTCAAATCGGAGATCTTGTGGCCTATAATCTCAAGCCACACAAGAAAGCCAGACTTTCAAACGCTCTCTCAAGTTCTACTTTCAGTCCCACAAAGATTGTGCCAAAACGATCAGTGGCCTTGTAGGCAATGAAATGTTGCATATAAAAAACACAACAAATATATATTCTTTACAGAAAATGGTTATGTATAGAAAGCAAGTACATATTATTTATTAATCAGACAGTCAATACTACCGTAATGTGCTCATGTTATCCTCTCCTACCTATTTTGATTCACTCTACAGGAATAAACCCCGACTTGCCCGCCTCGTGTCCAGCAAACCATTCAACTCGAAATGAAATGAAAGCGAGATGAATTAACGTTTTCTATTTGCCTATGAGATCAATGTACATGGCAATTTAAATTAACGAGTTTATATTATAGTTATTGATAAGATCATTTACATTGATTGTAACTGGTAAGAATCATCCGACACTATAATTTCAACCTGTGCACCAACAAATCAACAGAAATGGCATTGCATTCTACCTTGTCCATACACATTACATTTAAAAATTTTACATGCTTGCTTCACATGGACCTGTGGCGCTTAAATTTTTTTCGAAGAAAACAAGCTCAGAGCACCAGCATTTTAACCATTCGAATGTAAAACTCTGATCATTGAAAATGTCACCAAATTCAAAATTGTGAAGTCAAATAAAACACGACATGACTATATCTTCATAATGCAGAAGTTCAAATAAATTAAACACTGGAAAACTCCTCCATCTTGTGAAATTACAGACAAACATGTCGTACAGGCAACACTAACGTAACCAAGAATATGATCCTCAATAACTGATTTTCTACTTTCAATAAACTATAGACACTCAACTGTTGACCATTAGGGCAGTTAAGAACAGTTGAGAGATTTGTCAGACTTAACACACATCCATACAAATTGCACTTGGTTTACAGCACAATGCATAATTATTAATACTTGAATATTTTCAGTTTGAATATCGTAATCTATATATCCCTCTAATAAGCATGCAAAGACGTGAAATTTAACTAACTGCATAACGCAATATACAATCTACCTGTGAAATTTAACTAAATGCACAACACAATATATAATCTATATGTGAAATCTAACTCAACGCACAACACTACAATTTATATGTGAAATGGAAATCTAACTAAACTGATGACACAATTTACAATCTACAAGTTCAGCTGTATATAAGTTCTGAAAAAGAATGAACCGGAACACCAGCAATGCTTTCATTACCATTTTACATGATAAGCATAAATATTGTCAATTCATTCGATCCCATTAAAACTTGTGGAGAATAAAGATAGAAAATAAAACTACAGGAAGCCAAGTTAGATACCTTTAGTGTGATTTAATTCATCGCAGATGATCTCACTTTTAGATGTCCTAAATGGCAGGGAAAACAGATATCAAATTTTCATTTGTGCTATCAAAATTGCACCGAGTAAATTGATGTCCGTACAATCTGCTACAGTCTAGGAGCCTAAACAAATAATGGTTTGAATTGCTTTATTCCTCGTGTTCAACCTACTGAACTTTCAAAGGAGCCTTATGAACCATTGTTTCCTTGTGAATTTGATGGCAGCTTTTCTCAACAAGATCCAGTAGTTTCTCAATATTGATGGCCCATGAATTGAGAATTTCATTGCTGTCTTTAGCAGCCCGGAAACAAACAATACCAGCAGGCCTATCCACCTTTGCCACCAAAGACTTCAAAACAACCATGTCTGAGAGGTGTTTTTCAGTTTCCTGCAAACACAGTAGCAACAAATTATAAATTTTAACTGCATAAAAAAATTACTAAGGAAAGAGTTTCAACAGACAAATCAGCTTGCATGCCCACACATTCGAATGGGGGTCAAGGTTTATCAAAGGTTGTATATAAAAATACAAGCCACAAACACAAGTTTCACCAGTAATTCAGATAATCTGTGGAAATCAAATATGATATAACCAGATTGCAACTTCAACCAACCTGAACACTGAGGCATAGTAGTTCTGCAAGCCGTGCCAAACTAATTCTTGAATAATATTTCGAAACAACTAAAATATTCTGCAGAAGAAACAATTTCAGGATTAAAATGAGTAAAGTGATAGACAAATCAATTCACAGTGTTTGAATGAAAGAATAGTGTTAAGACATGGTACTAACATGCTCAATAACACGCTGCCTTAAGTCCTCAGCAGCTTTATCACCTAAAAATCCTCCAGGCATTGTTCTTTCCTGCCCAAATTCAGCTTGGTATATCTCCCAAAATGGAACCCATTGTATCACTTCCATAGTAACAAAGTGCTTCAACAATGCACTGTATCCATTCAAATTATATAAAGAATGAAAACCAACTGAGATATGTACAAGTATCTGTACAAAAGGATAAAAAGGGAGAAACAAAGACTAGATAAAGCACAACAAAAAATTTATATGGTGAGACGGATCAATAACCAGGAAGTTGCTGCTACACTATAGAAGAAGATAAATACCGAAATTTAGGAATCTCTAATAGCTTTTTATCTTCCAAGGTGGCATTCAGAAGGCTCGACTGCATAGGGTCATGTGGTGACAATACTAGGTACCAACAGATTTTTCTCAGCACCTGCAAAATTATTGCAACAACTAAAATCATCAATATCACTTTAGCACAACACAATCTTATCAAGAATTTAAGCTTCCAACTTACAGGAATCCATTGTGCTGGGTCTTCCTTCACCGAAGGTATATCATAAATTGCCTTGTAGCTACGGCAGATTTCCAGATAATCATTATTGTGAGAGTAATACCTGCAGCCATGAGAGGATTTAATTGTAACAGATGCCGTAGCTTTTCATAAGTTCACAAGCAGATGCTAACACGCCATGGAAAATATCAACCAATCATCCAAGACATGAAAAATATAAAATCTGTCTTCGTAAGACACTGAACAAATGAATCAACTGGCAAGGGTTCAGAATGTTGAGAATAGCCTTGAAACAGCCTAGGAATGTTCCAAAACAGTCTAATTTGTCCAAAATGTTTTATTTTAAATGGATGAAACTTTAGTTCAAACAAAGCCCCACCTTCGTTCATGTTAAATTTGGCAGCCAGGGAGAAATTCCTTAATAAAGAAAATATTATTAAAAGAAAATTCATTTATGGCTCAATTTAATCATGGTTTGAATTATGCTTTGCAAGTCGATTTTCCATATTTAAGACCTTGTCTATTGGAGGGAAAATCATTCTAATTTGTCCAAAATGTTTTATTTTAAACTGATGAAACTTAAGTTCAAACAAATATCAACCAATCATCCAAGACATGAAAAATATAAAATCTGTCTTCATAAGACACTGAACAAATGAATCAACTGCCAAGGGTTCAGAATGTTGAGAATAGCCTTGAAACAGCCTAGAAATGTTCCAAAATAGTCTAATTTGTCCAAAATGTTTTATTTTAAATTGATGAAACTTAAATTTGGCAGCCAGGGAGAAATTCCCTAATAAAGAAAATATTATTAAAAGAAAATTCATTTATGGCTCAATTTAATCATGGTTTGAATTAAGCTTTGCAAGTCGGTTTTCCATATTAAATCGACCTTGTCTATTGGAGGGAAAATCATTCTAATTTGTCCAAAATGTTTTATTTTAAATTGATGAAACTTTAGTTCAAACAAAGCCCCACCTTCATTCATGTTAAATTTGGCAGCCAGGGAGAAATTCCCTAATAAAGAAAATAGTATTAAAGGAAAATTCATTTATGGCTCAATTTAATAATGGTTTGAATTATGCTTTGCAAGTCGGTTTTCCATATTAAATCGACCTTGTCTATTGGAGGGAAAATCATTCTATTCGAAATTCAAATTTTCTTCAAGTCGGCTCTTCAAATAGTCGTGACCCTTCTCACTTGGAAACTTATATATATACTCTATTACATTGATCTTCAATTGGCAAGTTTGGGGTGGCTCATATGATCTAGGATCTGTTTGAGGTTCACATTTATGCTCTGAGATTCAGTTCGCTCCCACTCTTCGAATGACATAGTTTGGTCTGCACCTTTACATGACAAATCTTCGCATGGCTACAGAACAGGACCCTTGCTCTAGGTCTGCACTCTCGCAATGGCTACAGGACAAAACTCTCGCTATCTATGGCTCTCACTTCTCTTGGGCTTATCGATGGCATCTTTGTCATACAGAACAGCTGCGGTATCATCTTTGTATGTGCGCAGATTGGTGGTATCATACAGCAAGCAGAGCCTTAGTATGGCATTGTATTCAGAACTATGGTATATGTATCGACTCTGTTCCTCTGCACTTCCTCAGATATCTATATATATATATATATATATATATATATATATAAACGACTATGTCACACAGTTCCTCTGCAATGGTATTGCCATGATCCCCTACAATGATACTCTGGCTTTAATATATATTTGTGGCATATCTGTGATATATAGCATCTCTAAGTTGTGGTTAGCCTCACAAAAGTAGTATATAGTCTCGGCACATGGTCTCAACTCTGCACATATGATCTTGATGGTCTCTACAGAATCGGCATATTAGTCTTGGCATACATTCTCGCCTCAGTAGTATGTAGTCTCGGCATAGTGCTGTATATGTATGGTTTAGATCTCGCTCTATGACTGTTATGGCATGTAGCTTCGACATATGGTCTCAATCCCTATATGGTCTTGCTTTGGTATGGTTTGGTTCCCCTGCATCATATATATGGTCCTTCTGCAATATGCAGTCCCTCAGAACATTATTGGTAGCGTATATGTCATCATACAGCCATCATATTTATATTGACTCCTGAAGACAAAACCTCATATCAGATCTTATGTATGTACTTTGTATCTCAGCTGAACAACTGATGAAATCTAATAGAAGAAGAATTGAATTCCGGGTTTTCCCCCTTGTGGGGTTTTGCCCTGGTCTCTGACCAAATTCCAGTGTCTCTTTGTGTGCATGCTTTTCTTCTGATGTTTCTCTTTCTGTTCCGCTGCATTTCTGATAATGTTGTTCTTTCTTCATAATTGCATATGATGTAATGATGTTATAATGTTGTGGGTTGAATTCAATGTGTAAATGATCTAATGCAATTATCTTAAGCAAAGAACAATATAGCCGACACAGAAAAACCCAAGCGTGTAACAGAAAAATTATTGATATATATTAATGAATAGTTGATGTTACAATTGTGGAGGCCCCTGGTTTTATGCTGCCTCGGGTGCCTCTTGGTGAATGGGCATGACCTGTGATCATGCCCTTTTGCCTAATTTAACTAATCATTACAGATATTAATTAATTTAACATAACATTGCCTCCCTCCTGAAAAGACGCTTTGTCCTCAAAGCATACATAACAACGGATGTTGACGAAATACTTCAGTCTCCCAAGAAGACTCTTCTTCTGGTAAGTCCTTCCACTTGATTAGCTATTCTTTGATTACTCGAGATCGCAGTTTCTTTTCCCTGATGGAGATGATGCCGTCCGGTTCGAGAATGAGCCTTCCTTCGTCATCTAACAATGGAAGTGTTGTTTGTGCTAATTGATGTTCACCAAGTGCTTTTTTAGGGTCAGATAAACGTTGTGGACACAACTTTTTATCAGGAAGGTTTAAACGGTATGCTACTTGACTGATCTTTTTGTTGATTTCGTATGGCCCATAAAGCTTTGGTGCTAATTTGTTTTTTCCTTTTTGTTTTAAGGATAACTGTTTGTACATTGGAGTTTAACAAATACCCAATCTCCAACTTCAAATTCTCTCTCGGTCCTATTTCGGTCAGCTTGATGCTTCATACAATTCCTTGCATTATTTAGATTTTCTTTTAGATTTTGGACTACTTTTTGGGTTTCTTCTAACTGGTTTTTAACCGTTGGCAGCTTTGTCTCAATGATAGCAAAATCCTTCCATTTCGGAGGTTTGTAACCGTATAGAGCTTGAAAATGAATCATTTTCGCTGATGTGTGGTAAGTGGAATTGTACCACCATTCCACGAGATGTAACCACTAAACCCAATTATTTTGTTTGTTTGTGGCATAACAACGTAAGTAGGCTTCTAAACACTTATTGACAACCTCTCTGATTTCCTCATTGCAATAAAGTGAGCATACTTGGTGAGTCTATCGACTACTACAAGAATTTTATTTTTACCATCAGACATAGGTAAATCTTCAATAAAGTCCATTGATGTTTCCTCCCATTTCTGATTGATTCGGAATGTCTAAGGGGTGAAGTAGTTCGGGTGTTATAATATTTTTTTTCCTCTGGTATTTATCACATTCGGCTACATATTTTTGAATATCATTGCTCATCCCCTTCCAAAAGAATGCCTAGCGTGCGTTGTAGTAGGTTTTAAAGTATCCTACATGTCCGGCTGCCAGTGAATCATGCAACTCTTTGAGAACCTTGGCTTTAAATTTGGAATCTACATTCAGATAAATTCTTCCCTTGTACCATAGAATATCACTTTTTCCATTCAAAATTTGAATTTTGAGGAAGATTATTGATTATAGCACTTGTTTCTGGATCTTTTGCGTATTCACTTCAAATCTCATTAAGCCAAGTGGGAACAACCACTGACACTACGAGTAACGATGGATCTTCGTCTTTCCTCGACAAGGCATCAAATACTACATTATCTCTCTTTCTTGTGTAATATATCCATGTCAAAGGTAGCGATTTTTCTATCCATTTTTGTTGTTCTATAGATAGTATTTTCTATTGGAGAAGATGTTGACGACTATTATGATCTATTCGTATTAACAACTTACTTCCCAAGAGATATTGTCTCCATTTGGCTAATGCGTGCATAATAGCAAGCATTTCCTTGTTGTATGTAGATTTGAGACGTTCTTGCTTATTGAATTTCCTGCTTTCAAACGCGATTGGGTGACCATCCTACATTCGTATTGCTCCTATGCCAAAACCTGAAGCATCACATTAAATTACAAATGGTTTTGAGAAGTTTGGAGTTGCCAATACAGGAGCATTAGACATAACTTCCTTCAAGTCTTCAAAACACTTTTTTGCTTCATCATTCCATCGAAATGAGTTCTTCTTTAGGAGGTTCGATAGGGTGTGATTATATGGACATAGTTTTTGATAAATCTTCGATACTACCCTATCAATCCTAAGAATCCTCTTAACTTGGAGATATTAACTGGTTTGGGCCATTCCCTTATATAGCCTTGATCTTATTAGGATCTACTGTTACTCCTTTGGATGTTATATGTCCGAGATATTCTACTTCTTCCTTCCCAAAAGTGCATTTTGACTTCTTGGCATAGAACAGATGCTCTTCCAACACAGTAAGAACTTCCTCCAAATGGTGTAGGTGCTCCCTCCAAGTTTTACTATAAATTAAAATGTCATCAAAGAACACTAACACAAACTTCCTTAGATATGGACGAAATAGCTCGTTCATAGTAGCTTGGAATGTTGTCGGTGCATTGGTTAAACCGAAAGGCATTACTTTAAACTCGCAATGACCTTCATGTGTTCGGAATGCAGTTTTTGCTACATCTTCCAATCTTATTCTAATTTGGTAATATCTTGACCTTAGGTCCAATTTTGAGAAGTATTTAGCGCCATGCAGTTCATCCAACATTTCATCGATAAAAGGAATTGGAAACTTGTTTTTAATTGTTATTTTGTTTAGTCCTCGATAATCGACGCATAATCTGAACAATCCATCTTTCTTTTGAACTAATACAACTGGAGCAGCATACAGACTTTTACTTTTTGAGATGATGCCACACTTTAAAAGATCTTGGACTAATCTCTCAATTTCAGTTTCTTGATGATGTGGATATCGATATGGTTTGATGTTGATGGGATTTGATCCTGCTTTGACTTCTATTGTATGCTCGATATCTCTTTTAGGCGACATCTTCATCGGAAGGTCTTGGAATACTTTTTTGTGCTTTTGAATTAGCTCTTGGACTTCTAGTGCTTCTTCGTTGACTAGATTCGAAGTTAACGTTTCTAATTGATGACACTGTACCACATAAGCTGGTGCTCACTTCTGAATCATTTTCATCATCTGGGATGATGATACAATTTGGTTCTCAAGTGGCTAGAACCCATATAATTTGTATTTCTACCCTTCCCATTTAAATTTTATAAATTGCTTTTGATGGTTGGCAGAGTAAGTACCGAGGGTTTGTAGCCATCGGATACCTAAGACCACATGCACTCCTCCTAATGGTACAATGTAGAATGGGGATTCTAAATTGAAGTCTTGAATCTGCAATTTGACTTTATGGCATTTCCTACCTTTTCAATTTTCTTAGCGTCAACTACCATAACCTTTATGTTGGGCATGGGAAATGAGAAAATGTTGAGTCTTTTTGCCATGGTTGAGTCCAAAAAATTGTGGGTGCTACCGGTATCGATCAAAACCATTACATTGTTCTTCTTGATATGTCCTTTTAATTTTAATGTCTAGGGTTGTGATATACCTATCATGGCCAATAATGATACTTACAGAATGTTCTCGACATCTAGTTCTGGAGAGAATTTCGGGGAGTCTTTGATTTCTTCTACATCTGATTCATCACTGTCTGAATCATTAGTTGCTTCCAATTTATACTGGTTTTTGGTCTCTTTTCCTTTAGCACAACTATTTAGGGTCCCACTTTTTGCCACAGTGTTTGCAGTTGCTCTCTTTCATCCTTTACATTTCCACATTAGTTTTTTCTCCTTCCCGAAGATGTGGTGGAACATATTTTTGTTATCCGTGTTCGCAGACTTGGGAAATCTTCATCTCGAATATATTCTTTCAGTCTTTGACCACAGCATCTTTTCAAATTTCTTTTAGCAGCTTTTTCTTTTTGTCTGGCTACTTCTATCGATGTAATGTCATGAAGCTCAAGTTCTATTGTAGATGGGGTTTAAGTCCCGAGGTGTGCGATTGAATGAGACGAGTTTCTAATAATCCAAGTACTCATGTTGCTAAAGTCTCGCATTCTCGAGTGTATTCATCCACATCTCCCTTTTGTTGTAATCTAGTGAGTGCTGAAAATAATTCTTCCTCCTTGACACCTTAGAACCTTTTAAAGGAAGCTTTTCTGAATTTCTTCTAACTAATCGCAAGTGTCGTCTTTTTCCACCACATATAACAATTATATGCTTCGCCTTCCATTTCCATGGAAGCATGCCTGATATTTTCGTCATCATTGTCAATAACATAAATCTCGAAATATTCTTCTGCTTTATTGACCCAAGCAATGCTACATTTTTTGTTACCGTCAAATTTGGATAGCTCAAGTTTTGCTCTTCGTTGATATGTCGCTATCGGCAAAGCGAAGAAGGGGTATTGATTTGAAAACGACTTATTGGTGTATGGATTCCAAAACTGCCTATTTTCAAAATTTGTGTTACTATTTCCTTGATTAGTTGTGGAAGATGTCTTTGGGGACTCGAGCTTCTCATGTGAGTCTGACGAGTTTAACGAATCTGGAGAATTGAGATGTTGAGTGGCCTCATTATTATGGGGTATTTGATCAGGTGTAATCTTCATAGTGTTACAAATACAAGTCAACATCACCATTGTTTTATCCACTTTAACTTAAAGGTTTGCATGATCCTTTTTAAATTCATTTTTGTTCTCTTTGAGCTGACTCTCTATTCTCTTTGTTGTGCCTGCAATGCCTCAATTTTGTCGCCATGTTCAGTCACTTTAACCTCAAGTTCTATCAATTTTTTACTGAAATTGGCCACCGACATTAATGCAGCGATTGATCTAGTATGTCGCGGAGTATACTTATCTAGCGTAACTTGACTCTAATAATAATTATTATTATTTTTTAAATATTAAATATATGTATATATATAATTATATAATTAAATATTAATTATATTTTATGGTTATTAAATATTAATTATATTATATAGTTATTAAATATTAATTATATTATATAGTTATTAAATATTAATTAATTATATAAATTATATAACAAATTAATAATTAACATTGTAATAACTATATATATAATATATTAATGACAATCGATAAAAGGGATTCGAAGGTCCACAGTAGCTAAGGGACAAAACGTTTGGCAGTGGTTACAATGGTCAGTGGAAAAAAACTGTGGCAGAAGTATCGGTCTACAGGGAGGTCAAAAGGCGGCAGAGATCGGTGGGGAGGGAAAACGAAGGACAGTTGACTTGGACGCAGGGAATGAGGTTTGGGTGGTGCAAAGACTACAGGAAGGATGACGCCGGAGATAGTGGCGTGGAGGGAAAACAGAGGATGGCAAGGGATGATGTGGGGCACGACGGAGTCTAATACTAGTGAGCGCACAGCGACAAATTGACAAAGGCATGGGTTGGAACGAACGAAATGGAGATGGACAGTAGATCAGGACGCGCGGTTTGGGATGTAGCTAGACTTAGTGGATTGAGTCAACAGGGAATCAGATGGTTGGGCAGCGGATGATATGCTTCTGCGCACCATCTTGCCGGAGAACCGAACAGACTCTGATACCAAATGGCACAAAAAAAACCCCAAGTGTTTAACAAAAAAATGATTGATATATATTATTAATGAATAGTTGATGTTACAATTGTGGAGGCCCCTGGTATTATACTACCTCAGGTGCCTCTTGGTGAATGCGCATGATCTGTGATCATGCCCTTTTGCCTAATTTAACTAATCATTATAAATATTAATTAATTTAATATAACAATAGCCCTAAGAGAGAATTAATAGTTCATTGGCACACATTCTAATATGGCTCAAGGGATATGCAATGGCCTCTGTAATCACCCTGACTGGTAAGAGTCCTGATGATTCTCTTATATTACAACAACGACAAGAACACATTTTCAAGAACAAAATTTTACAAATTAAGCATAATAAACTTGCTTCTTTATAGTTCCAGTTTCATCTAATTAAACTCCGCTATTTTGTAACCTTTTTCCAGTGTTACACCAAAACACACTCCCCAAGTGGGGGTTGTCTAACCTAGACTTCTCACATATCCAGGACAGGAAACTCATTGGTGGACAATTCTCCACACTCCCATTTTGTTCATGCTTGTGATTTAAACCTGTAAATGATATATTAAACTTTTTACCTTTTTAGTGTCAATAGGGATCCCAAACACCCTAAGTTGGGGAAAGGTGTTGGGATCCCAGATTTCACATGTCGTTTCCTCAAATTTTGGATATGTCCCCACACATCTGCCGGGGAAAGGTGTTGGGACCCCAGATTTCACATGTCGTTTCCTCAAATTTTGGATATGTCCCCACACATCTGCCAACAGCCAGATGCGTTTCCCCATTCCCTCATTCCCCCAGCAAGTGTTGCAAGAAACGCCCCCCCCCGGGTCAAAAGCCCAATCCACGATCCGTACAGATCCGTGGGTGATCCGTGGGCTAAAAAGTGTGGTTCCTTCCATTTCAGAACCTTACAGCCCGATCCGCGTTTCGGTTTTTTCTAATCCACGTTTGGGTTTTCTGAATCCGTATTTTGGTTTTTCCAAAACGCATTTCGATTTTTTCCAAAACGCATTTCGTATAGAGATAATTGAGCAACTATATGCTTAGCACTGGTCCATTTGGGAGCATGCATGCAATTAATGATTCCAGGATGATGATGATCGAGTTGAGATGCTACCCCCATCTAGTCCCTTGGTTCCTAGGTTTCATGGTTCAACACCAACCGCAGGGGGTTCGTCTTCATCAGTTTCAGTGCCACAACTTCCACAGGCACCATCTTCTTCATTGCCACCACATGGAACCCTGCCGCCACATTCTCTTCGTGGTGGAAGGAGGAGAGATTAGTAGATATATTCACAATTTACTACTTTTGTCATAGATTAATCATTAGACTTGTAGGCTTGTGAATTTGAACCTTTTTGTCTTGGCGCTGACCAAGTGACCTATTTTGTAAACATCATTATTTCAATTTTGCACATGACAAATGTTGACAGTTGCTCACTTGCTAGATAAATCATAATATGCTCTATGTTTTATGTTTTATAATATGCTTAAATGTTTTATGTTTTATAATATGCTTAAAAATTTGATGGATGTTTGTAATTGCTAGAATATAGATGGTTGATGCTCGAAAAATTAATCATTGATGTACATACTAGTAACTACAATGGAATTGTGGATGCCATATCTATCTTGATTTATGCAAAAATATGCATGTTTTCATGTCTTTACAACTAATTTGGTATTTGGGATGTTTATTTTGAATATAAATGCAAAAAAAAATATAAAATATATATACATATATAGCAGACGCTTTGCTTCCTAGATTTTTGGAAATTTATGCTTCCGCGTCCCCGCTTCCAAAAAACGTCCCCGTTTCGTCCTTGCTTCATGCAACATTGGCCCCAGCGGCCAGATGTGTTTCCCCATTCCCTCATTCCCCCTCCCAGAAACTTTGCAGAACTTGCATTTTTCAGGAAAAGAGGAAACATTACATTATATAGTTTATTTTAAAGAGCTCTGTGTTAATCTTGTTAAGCTAATGTACGAGAAGAATCTTCCTAGTGTTCAAGAAAATTATTTAGTTAATTTTCAGGCTGCAAATATAGAACAGCATACTGTACTTATCAAAATATACCAAAGATAGAACTTAGATCCTATCTTAGAAAACAGCAAGACCCTAAAATAAACACATCCAAATACTAAACATGAGATCACAGACAGAATATATGCAGCCAATTGAAGAATAAGGGAAAATGTTATACAATATAGTGATGAATTGCAAGTAGCATGAATACTATTGCATTTAAAATGGGCATAGGTAAGTGATGTACTGCTGGCACAAAGGTGCATGCATGGCATACAAAATTACTACTACATTAGGATCTATAGGTCCCTACGGATTATCTTTCACTAAAGTTAATATTAGTATGTTATACAGTCAATCATAGGATCAGCAAGTTGTTAGGAGATGACAAGACTATCATGCGATTTGTTATAATTTTGGGATTGTGGCCCATTGGCCAAGCTCTCAAATTAGGTTTTCTTCAAATTCATCCTATAAATATAGGATTTCCTCTCGGCATATATCATCAATGTGCAATTATTTGTGAGATTCTATGCAGAAGCCATTGTCCCTTTTATTTTAATTTTTAGTGAGTGCACCTGTTTATCTTGTTAGAGATGGCAGTTTGTAGCCCATTGCTTGCAAGCAGTGTGCATTACTCAATCCTTTTATATTCCATATGCAATTCATAATATTGAATGTATTTTCTGAATACTTTTAGCTATTTTATGACTAACCCTTGATTTTCCTGTTATTTGGAAAAGAATTCGAGTATCCTCTGGTGTTGCAGCATTTGAAGTCTTACAGGAAATATAATGCTAGGGATTTTATCTGAAATAGAATGTCTAGATCAATTAGCAGGCATCATCAATAATCTAGAAGCAAGAATATCCTACACCATGCTTGTAAAGTTAGTTGGATAATTTTTACCAAGATGAATTATTAGCAATATAGCACAACAACCCCTCCCCACCCTCAAGGCTAGGGGCATTGGGAGACATTTTTCAACCCAATCCAAATTGACACCCATGTGGCACCAACTCTCCAAGAAAAATATTCAGCCACTGGGTCAATTTTTAGTAGTGTGAATACAATTAGAATGCTTTTGTAATTAGGGATAATCTCAACACCAGTTTTAACTCTCATGTTTAGTAGGTTATTGTGCCCTATATCTACCTTTTATTCCAGGGTTTTAAAATCATGCAGACAAGATCTTTCAGAACTATTATTTAAGAATGTTACCTTATTGAGTTGTATCACAGCCCTATGTTCTAACATCATTATTTTTTAATATTTTACACTATATTAAATTTTTTAAAATTTGTCATCCTTGTCTACCCATCCCCTATTAATTTGGAGGTAGCTCAGAGCAGTCCCCAAAAACCATCCCATTGTTTCCCCCTTCACATGCCCAAAATTCGATGCAATATAGAATATCAATGTAGAATCTAATGATTAGGAGACAGAATATAAAGAAGAAGTTGCATCCACAATCCACAAAGAGATTGAAACAACTAAAAATCAAAAACCTATTTTATCAATGAAACAGGAAAACACCTTTAAAAAAAAAATATTTTGTATGGGACAGGCAAATTTTCTAAGCCAAGAAAAATAAGTCAGTTCAACATTTTTACAGCTTAACACGGAAATATTGCTAGAAAGTAAAGCTGACAACTACAACTAAATTACTGATATAGTTGAAACAATATACAGAATGACTAATATCAACTAAGCAATGGAAGCATGCACAGCAAATTTGCCAATGTTCTAATGGTGAACAATATACAGAATGACTAATATCAACTATGCAATGGAAGCATGCACAGCAAATTTGTCGATGTTCTAATGGTGAAGTGCCTCAAATTGATATGAAATGTTTAACCATGGGGTTGTAGGGTAACCATAGATAGGATAAATCTAGTCATAGACAAGCTGCTAGCATGCTGAGAAAGATACAAATATAAATGCCTCTTAAGATAGAGATTATAGGTCTACCGCACAAACCATGAGGCCATCATCTCAGGGAACAAGTAAATTATTTTAGGAAACTTCATCTCTGCTTCTTGTTCCAAACAAGAAGGATGTAAAAGATGAGTATATTCAATAAGAGCATTTCTTATATGCTATTGCAAGATACAAAACATTGATTTTCGAATGTTTCAACTGTCTTGAGTGATAATCCTCAAAGCAAGTTTGACATACCTAATCATCAGTTCATAGTATATGCGCTTCAACTCCAGAAGTGAAGGGATATCAGGAGGAGCCTCTTCAACCATGTTATCACCCTCTTTTGGTTTTTTCTTCTCTTTCAATGTACCAGCATCAAATGCTTTAGGGCTGATCCTCCTAGAAAGAATCTGAGCACGCATGTAATCCTTACGATCCAAACAAAGTCGAACCTGCAAAGTTTATTACGATTATTATGATAATCATACCATAATGAAAGGGGTACACCATAGCTATGTAAAGTTCCATATGACTTTTGAATGTAGTGTGCATATTGAAAAATATTCCTTTGCAACCACAATCATTACTTGTTCAAGAATGAATGCAATTTTTTCTGTCTTTGCCATTGCTCCAAATGTCTCCACCTACAACATAAAATAGTCAATGATCAACAAGCCAGAAAATTAGCAGCCAAAATATTCACTAAATTAAAATGAAACAAATATTTCTAGAATTACCCTGCCCACAACTAAAAAGACACATTTTTAAATGCCACTGATATAAACGAAAAAATTTCTATGTGAAAAAAAAAAGATGAAAATTCTTAGTTATTTCCAAGGAACATGTAGAGCTGAGTAAAAAACATACTGCAACTTCTTGCATTAAGTCAGCAGCCTCGGCAATAAGACCCTGCTCCTCCTTGATTTTTGCAAGCTTCCTAACCAACCGGGCCCTTTCTATTTCGACATAAATCTGAAATAATGATCAATGGTAAATTATACCACCCAGATGAAAGACTGAGCTGTAACTCTAGAAAAAGAAAGGCCAAACATACACACCTTCCCAGCTGAGACATTATTCAGTGTTTTGATCAGTTCAACACGTGTATCGAGGTCAGGTGTCTCATCAATATATTGCATGGCTTGCTGAACCATCGCAGTGACTGCCTGTGTGTAAAACCACAAGAAATAATTTTTTAAAATTCTGGTGAAGGATTGATAAAATTGGCAATGAAGGACATCCCAGGTAAATTACAGGAAGAACATATCTGAGTAACTTTTATAAAGGTAACCTCCCACCAACTTATCACTTGGAAAGAATCTCTTTGTAGATTGTGGATGCAACTTCTCCTTTATATTCTGTCTCCTAATCATTCGATTGTACATTGATATTATATATTGCACCGAATTTTGGGCATGTGAAGGGGGAAACAATAGGACGGTTTTTGGGGACTGCTCTCAGCTACCTACAAATTTATAGCGGATGGGAAGATGAGGATGACAAATTTTAAAAAAAAAAAAAAATAGTGTAAAATATTCAAAAATAATGCTTTTAGAACACAGGGCTGTGACACAACTCAATAAAGTAACATTGTCAGATAATAGCTAGTTCGATCTTGTCTGCTTGATTTTAAAACCCTGGAATAAAAGGTAGATATAGGGTACAATAACCTACTAAACATGAGAGTTAAAACTGGTGTTGTGATTATCCCTAATTACAAAAGCATACTAATTGTATTCACACACACGACTAAAAATTGACCCAGCAGCTGAATTTTTTTTTTTAGTGTTGGTGCCACATGGGTGTCAATTTGGATTGGGTGGCATCCAAACCTCTACTCCACCTGTCATTCTTTCTAACAGCATAATAATCTAAACATGTGAAAAAAAGTTTGCAGAAAGCTTCAGTAGATTCATAGCAAATGATTAATTAAACTCTGCATGGTATTTGGAAGAGCATATCTGAGTAAATTTTATAAAGGTAACCTCCCACTAACTTATCACTTGTGGAAATGGGCATATGCATGTGACAAAATGGCTTCTTCAAATTACTTAAGCTGTTCTTGGTACTAGTTTCACAAATACCAAACATCTATATGGCCATAGAAAACCAAGATTGATAACATCACCCTATTTTCTCAAAAGCTGCCTCTAATATACAGCTAATAACCAGAATCCTTGTATGAAAATCAATGCAAATTCTAAGTTTCCATTTACTATGAACAGCTAAAGCTAAGGGATACATAGTTCCTAATGATTAAGCACATCTTTAGTAAAGTGATTTAAACTGAAACAGCTTACTTTCCTCTACAGATGGAAATTTTAGCATCTTGTCATTCTTCCCTAAATAAAATTTTCAACCCTCGGTGAAACTATCTCCTAAGTTTTTCCAACTAAAAGACTCATAAAGAACATTTCTTTTTTCCCCTTTCTACGGTATTTCTTCTTCTGAACTCAACCTGTATAGTTTCTAATTGCATAATAATCTAAACATGTTTTCTGTTTTTTCAATAAAAGAGCTATACGCACAAGAAATAACATGGCCCTGGAAATTTCATTGATATAACAATATTACCAAAAGAAAGCATAGACTGGATACCTGCTTCAGCTGTGCTCTTTTCTTGGAAAGAACGCTAATTTGCTCACTTAGTGTCTTCCATGCACGCGCTTCATAACAAATCTGCACTATCGCCACTACCACCTTTCGAGTTCCAGAAACATCAGCAGCAAGCCTCATCTGCTTCTCTATATTTGAAAGAGCATCTATTGCAGCATCCAATTTGCCTTCCTGCAAAGTTCCAACCACAAATAAAATTTGTTAGAATATCAAAAAAAATTATGTAAGGTAAGACAACATCACACAATTCTGCAGATATATTGTAGAAAGGCAAAATTATGGATTGTGTCAAATATATTGAGCAGAACCACCACCAGGGCTTGACTGGTTGGTCAAGATGAAGCAGTGATATTTCCCCCACCAGGGTTCAAATCCCGCCCATTAATATCATATGTTTTGTCTCATGAAATAGCAGGACCATTGTGGCCATTAAGCCCAGTCGGGACATGGCATTTTCCATACAACAAGACACAGCACCCCACCCCTTGTTAGATGCTAGGTGTTAGGTACCCGGCACTTTGGCAAAAGGAGGCATATATGAGAATTTCCTATATTGCACATGATAGCTCCCCAGAACTAGTTTAGCAAGAGATACATGATGCAGTTAAGAATTTGTTAGGTAGCATGAGAAATCCATAACCAGAATTATAGACACAATTTTGAACATCCCCGAAAAATCTCACCACATTTTGGATGACATCCAGTAAGTGAAGTTAGTAATCTGGGGGTTTCAATTAAATTTCAAGCAAATGTCAGTGGCAATATAAATAATGTCAAGTTGACAACCTGAATAAAAGCAAGCAATCAATAATCAGTTATGCAACCCTAAGCGCGTGAACTCCAAAGGTCTCTCAACAACTTAAGACTGTGCAAGGAAGTTCAGAGATTAATTCATCATTGTTTTAAGCTTCTTTACAGGAACTGAAAGTGAAGATGCATGAGGAAGTGAAAATTATGTTGTGCGAAGGTTATGTTTGCAGTGTGCACATATTTTATTAGGCTGGTGACCCAGGTTATGTTGGGCCTGCGCGCCCATGTGTATGTATGGGTTTTGGAGCCTGCATACCTATGTTTACATTTTTTGATGCCAGAGTGCCTGTGTGATTAAGGCCAGCCACCAGAGAGCCTATGTCCAAAAGGCCAGCAAATAAAATACACCACGGTCACAAACCACCAAATGAAAAGAGTATGGGGGGCTAAGAGTCCACAAGAGGGAAAGGTGATGGAATGGAACAATGACATGGAATAAAAGTAATAAAATATCCTTAAAAATCACTTTGGGGAACATAACCCAAGTCAAAAGGCATGATATAATCCTAAGTTATGATGGGATATTATATCCTATGTCCAAAAAGTGAATGGAAAGATAGTCTGTTCAAGTTTCCAAGCGGTGGGAGTGAGTTCCTTATGTGACACTTGGTGAAAAGACCACATGCATACATAATTCATGTTTTCCATGGCAGTGGGGGAGGATTCCATGAATCAACCATCACTCTCCCTAGTTCCTTGTGGGATATGCTGAGGCCAGTCAGGCTATGACCTTGGATAGCCATTGAACCTTGTGACCTATGTAAACAATTGGGAATTCCTCAATGGAATTCTGTGGCCAATTCTCCTTGCTTATCATGGTAAGGGTGAAGCTTGGAGGGGGGATTGGTTGGGTAAAATTGCCAAGTGTTTAGACTGAGGGGTGCCTAAAAGACTCCCAAGGGCAACTGGAACTCCCAAAGCTATAGTTCTTTGAGACTTTCTGACTACCCTTAGAACGGTGGTGGCGCAACCTGAAGGACTAAATAAATAGAAAAGGGGTTGAATTACCTTGAGGTGTGTAGGCTAGGGGATGTGGAACTGTAATTAGGAAGGTTGTTGAAGTTGGTACCTGGCCTAGTACCTATTTAGTATGGACAGTGTGTCCATAGTTGGCTCCAAGTGAGCCTTTTTCCTAGTGGAGTCATAAACCCAACTCAGGGGTGACCCACTGAGAGATTGAGTGTTGATGACAGTATCTTAGGCAAGTACTTCTCCATAGGTCTAAGTGTTTCGAATTGCGAAAGTCACATAATTGACCCTTAACCTTAGCAATTACTTTAATTAATAAAGTAACTGACTTTTATAAGATAAAGTGAGTTAATCTAATGACATGCAAAGGTTATTTGCATTAGTGAATTAAAAGAATCTCAATCGTTGAGATCCGATCTTAACTGTCAATCACTTTAGAGATTAGGTTTGTGAATTCAGTCAATAACTCTTAACTTATAAAAGGAAGGCTAGGCTAAGGGAGAAGATACATCTTTGAGCACAAGACACAATAAGATAGTGAGATCTCAGTGATTGGGTTGAGAAGGACTTTCAGCAAAGTGTGAAGGGTTCAAGGAGGGGTAGCAAGGGAGAAGGATCCAGATCAGGCAAGCAAGATCTACATAGGATTTGATCGGTTGGATCATTTCCATGTTCTGTTGTATTACTGTTTCCTCATAGGATCATTATCTAAACAAAGGAGCCCTTGTATGCTATAGATTATTGTTAATGAAACAACAAATTTCAAAGGGCAGAAATTATGTGTTCATGTGTTTGCGATTGGTGCTTTAATTTGCTTCCGTTGTTATCTATTTTGTGTTAAAATCTTTGTCATGCTTTTTATTTAGTAGATCTCCGTAATAATCTGCTAGGAAATAATTAGCCAGGTTACGGGGGTTAGAAAATTAACATGGTATCAGAGTTCAGTATCTGGGTACCAATCTTTAGAGAACACAGGAGCAGCACATGCGGATTAAGTCTACAGCAATGAAAAGACACAAGGACCATATGTGTAAATAAAATTGAAGTGAGATCAGTCATAAGAGTACCACAGTCAACAACCACTGAGATAAAGTAAGCCAACTCCCAAATCAAGCTGTTGCAGCCATACAGAGCAACAGGGAGCCGCAAAACAACAAGCAGAAGTTAGGTTCGTACAAACAACATCCGCCATAAGAGTTGCAGTCATAGACAGTACAAGAGCAATATGAGAACAACATCCCAGGGTCACCAGGGCGGCCAGCAATGTGATTGGTGGATGTCATCCTTCAGAGGGAGATAGGAGACTGTACCAGTCAAGACTTCGGAAAAAAAAATAACTTTCCATTTATCTTTCAAATGACCAAAACAAAGATCCATAGGAGATCTTAGCAGATCTATAAACCGACAACATTTTTTGTGGATGCTAAAAGGAGGCGTAATGTTCATAACAACTTAGCACACAGCTAATTTTTTAATCAGGTCTAGATATGGCAGCAACCAATTTGAAATGTGAAGATAGGTTGGAAGGAGCATCTAAATTCTTGCCCTGGAAGGCAAGAGTTACCTTGCTGCTGAAAGAGAATAGGCAAGATGCAATGCAATTGCCATCCCATGAAAAGGACATTAGAGCTCAGCAGGTCATCGTGGATGTCATGAAGGATCACTTGATCCCTCACTTAGCAGAGAAGAAAACTAGGGAGATGTTCAAGGCTCTAGTGGACCTATTACATAGCAACAACATGAACAAGGAGATGATCTTGAGAAACAAGCTCAAATCCATCCACATGTCAAGGTCTGATAACATTACCATTACTTCATGAGGATCACCCACACACAAAATCACCATGCAACCATAGGGGAGAAAGTAGAGGAGGTAGAGCTTGTAAATGTGGCATTGAATGGTTTTCCCAAGTCACGGGAAATATTTATCAATGAAATCTACGCTCAAGAGAAACTTCCCAATTAGGAGAGTCTTTGGAATTGGGATGACCACATCCAAGAAGAGACTTGGGAGGAGTCTAAGGCCAATAGACAAGGAGGTGGAGAAGAGAACCTAGCCCCCGTCAATGTTAATTTCCTTTGAACCCAGCAAAAGATTTATTGTTCAATGAAATATACACATAACAGAAATGCAAATGCTTTCTAATCTGATTTCATAACAGCAAATACTCTGGATTCATTAACTAGTATGCACAGCAAAGCAAATACACGAAACCCCATAAATAAAACTAATAACACATCTTTTACCCTGGAAACCGCAATGTGGATAAAACCAGCAAACGTTGGGCTTTCTATTCAGCTTCAGAATGAGAATTTACAAGGAGAAAATTCATTAGCAATCTACAGCAACTACACCCCAACAAAATCTATGTACGGCCAATCCCAAAAATGCATTGTACGAACTGTTTGTATGGCCAGGAAATGCAGCCTGCTCGTTCCAACAAGTGTGGTGTTGTACGAATTGCCTTTCAACGTTGCTTTGCTGCCCCAGATGATACTATTATTCGTCGTTATTCTTCAATCCCTATGCTCCAACTGAATGCCCAAATGTGCCACTCGAATTGTCTCCTCAACAACTCAATTCCCCTTCAAATAGTGGCTGACTTAATTCTCCAAAGAGATGGATGGTTGAGATTGCATCTCATCTTTTGAGATCAAGGGCCACGACTTAATCTGTCATTGACCTTTTTACCCTTTACCAAAAAGGTGGCCAGAAAGTCAAATTATTAAATTTAACTTACAGCCTAAAGTCCTGACTTAGGAAATAATTAAATAATGTTGTAGGAGTGAATTTTAGGTGGCTGGTTGCATGTCATGGCACCTAACCTATGTAGAACCACCTTCCAAGCTACAAATTTAACACTCCCTCTTAGCGAGGAAGGTGTTCTGCACAACACCCAACTTATCCCCGAAGAATACAAACTTGCCCTTTTTTAAGCCCTTATCCAGGATGTCTGCTACCTGCGCATCGGTAGGTCCGTATTACAGCTTCGTTGTCCCCTTCTGCACAAGCTCTGATGAAGTGGTACTTGACATGAATGTTTTTTGACTTGTCACGAAACATCAAATTCTCAAAGAGCTTGATGCAACTCTGAGTGTCATAGTGAATGACAATAGCAAAAAGCCCCATGAGGAGCTTCCAAAGCCAAATGGTCTCACAGGTTGCCATACTAACAGCCATGTACTCAGTCTCGGCAAAACTTGGCGCAACTAATCTTTGTTTCCTATTGAACCAAGAGACTGCTCTTGATCCTAGGCTACAACAGCGCCTAGAAGAGCTCTTGTATCAACTATACTACCTGCCCAATATGCATTTTTGTACCCCTCCAACTTCACTCCATCCAACTGAATGTTCCTCAACCCATACTCGACTATGCCTTGGAGATATCTCAGCACATGTTTCGCAGATACCCAGTGAACTCGCCTAGGCTCCACCATAAACTAAGCGTGTTTGCTGCAAAACAGATATTTGGCCTGGTGTCGACCAAATAAATGAGTGAGCCAATTAACTGTCTGTACAAAGTAGGGTCCACTGCCTCTGATCTTGAAGTACCAATCTTCTTCCAGTTGGTTACTAGTGGCATGGACATGGGCCTGCAGTCCTACATCCTGAATCATTTTAGGATCTCAACTGCGTACTTTCCCTACCCAAGGAAGACCTCTCCCTCTTTTTTCCACACCTCCAAACCTAGAAAATAGTGCATCAACCCCAAGAACTTTATCTCAAATTCTACATTAGGTCCCTCTTGCATTCTTCTATGAGCCTCTCAAATCTTGTGTGAAACAGGTCATCAAAATATAACACCAATATGAGAGGTTTTCCCTTCACCTAAATGTAATACAAGTTCAAGACTACCTCACTCTTGGTGAAGCCCACAACCTGCAAGTAACTGTCAATCCTAGCATACCACGCCTCGGGACCCTGCTTGAGCCCATACAGTGCTCTCCTCAATCTACACACGTGGGAATCCCTCCCATGCACCTCAAAACCCTCCAACTGCTCAATGTAGATCTCTTCCTCAACAACACAATTAAGGAAGGTCGTCTTCATGTCCATCTGGTGAACTTTCCGACCCATCTATGCTGCTATAGATATAATAGCCTTGATGGATAAGTACCTAGCTACAGGGGCGAAGTTCTCTTCATAGTCAATTCCTTCCTTCTATTAAAACCCCTTAGCCACAAAACGAGATTTGAACTTCTCCACACTAAAATCTGCAATGTGCTTGATTTTGTACACCCACTTGGAGCCAACCACTGACTTACTGACTTGCCCTTTGGTCGTGGTACTACCTCCCATACATTGTTCTTCATGATGGAGGAAAACTCTTCCATCATGGCATCCATCCACACCTGATGCTTGGATGCCCCCTGAACACTGGCAAGCTCGGCCTCAATCAACTCACTCATCAACATTGTATAACCAAAATAGTGTTGAGGAGTCTTGCTATGTCTGATTGAATATCTAACAGTACCTACATACTCTTGGGCCTCTCCCAATGTCTGCTTTGCCCACTTAGTCCTCGTCCTCCCTGTGTTGGGAATCTAGGTTTGGGTCTAAAGAGTCCTCTACCCCTCGTGCTATTCTTCCAGCTCAGCCTGCTTGCTCTGCTCTCCACTTTGCATGACAATATGCTAAGGGGTTTGTGTTGCCTCAACAATGGGTGCTTGATACTTTTGAACCTCAACTGAAGATGGATCTGTGTTGAAGGCTTTCGAAAAGCCCTCTCTTCAAATCTCACATCCCTCCATATCATTGTCTTCCTAGGAGCAGGAACACACTCTGTAGTCTTTTGAGGTCTTGTTGTACCCCACAAGAATCCCCTTCTTTGCAGTAGGTTCCAGCTTCGTTCTCTTCTCTGAAGGAACATGGCAATACACAAGGCATCCAAAGATGTGATTGTGCCTTAGGTCTGGTTTCCTTCTTGTAAATGCCTCCTCGGTGTCGATATGCCCAACACCTTGTGTGGGCTACTATTTTGCAAATATACAACAATATTGCAAAGCCTCTGCCCATAGAAATATAGGTAGCTCCTAGCAATGAAGCAGAGCCTTTGCCGCTACAACAATAGCCCTATAATTCTGCTCTGCAACCCCATTTTGTTGAGGGTTGTATGGAGCTGTTAGCTCCTTCATACAAAAATTCTTGAAGGCAATTGAAGTGTACTCGCCTCCATTGTCAAACCTCAATGTCTTGGTCTTCCTTCCAATTTGGTTCTCAACAAGAGCTTTGAACTCCTTGACCAATGGAAAACCTCGTCTTTGTTCTTCATGAAATAGATCCAAGTTAACCTGGAGAAATCATCTATGAAGGTCACATAATAATGTTACCCACTCAAGGACACTGCCAACATCAGCCCCCACATGTTTGAGTGTATCAAGTCCAAAATGCTTTTGGCTCTAAAATCGTTGCTTGAAAAGTTGGCCTTAGCATACATACCTAGTGTGCAACCCTTGCACACCTCATGTTGCTCGACCTTCAGCTCTGGCAACCCTATCATAATCTCCCTTGGCACATTAAGCACTCCATGATGAAGATGAGCCATTCTTCATTGCCATAGCTTCCCCAACCCTTTGCTGCAACTAACCAATGCATGTGTTGGCTCAAACTTTAGTCTAAAAAAGTTGCCCTTCTTGACTCCTATCACCTTGGTTGTTCTGGAGTTTTTGGGTCGAATGTATACTTTTCCCTCCTAAAAGGTCACAATGTCAACCTTGTCCTCCAAGGTAGCAATTGAAATCAAATTATTGGTCATGCCCGAAATGTACAGCACGTCGTCCACCAACAATGGTTTGTCAGACTACCTCTAAAACTTGACCGTGCCAACACCGAATACTTTGGTACTTGGCATTTTCCCCAAGTTCTATGTAGAAATCCATGTCCTTCACCTTAAGGCCGGTGAAGTACTCCTTGACTCCCATCATATGACAAGAAGCCCCACTATCAATATACCACGCGTTGATGGTAAAAGTGCTTGAGAGACAAGCAACGAGTGAAAACTCATTCTCAAAAACTCACCCACTTCTGCAGTAGCAACAACCTACTTCTTTTGTTTGCCCTTCTTGTTAGGGCATTGGCTGGCAAAGTGTCCTGGATAACGACATGCAAAACACTTGACCTTACTTAGGTGCTTCCCACCCTTTGAAGATAATCCATCACTTGGCCCTTTTTTGACCTTGGACTTACCCTTGCCTGCTAGGGCAAGATTCTCCTCCTCTTCGAACCTCTTCTTCTAGTCACCACACTAAGCCCCCTCTCGAATTTCTTCTAAAATAAAGTCATCCCATGTTCTCTCCTAAGAGAGTAGGTGCTCTCAGCCAACAATGCACTTGCCAAACACCTCCCATTGTTTCATAAAGCCATGTAAGGCTATACGCAATGCACACTAGCTCAAGTTCTAGGATTGTATTCCCAACAATTGCCATTCCGTCCCTCGACTTCATTATCATGGTCAAGTAGGTAGCTACACCCTCGCCTTTGGACATTATGATGTTGTGAAGCTTGTCCTTCAACACCATCTTATGACTCTGATAGCCGCTCTAGTATAGCTTGGTGAGCACATCCCACATCTTTTTACTAGTGTTTTTCTTCGACAAATCGGGTATCAAGTGGTCTTTGAACCAATCAAGAATAATCCTATGTGCCTTGGCCTCTTTAACCTCGTGAAGGTCTAGAGCAATAGGATTTGAACTAGGATGACAAATTGTTGTACTGATGAAGTTCCGCAGCTTGTTCTCATCGAGAACTATTGTGATTCCCACTCGCCACTAAAGATAATTCGAGGAGCCTTCTAGTCTGTCTTCGTACCAAACGCTAGTGGCCATGGCAAAAAAACCCTAGAAGCTTGTTCATTGAAACCTGATTGCTTGACCTAGTACCTTGTGTCAAATCGCTTAGCTTCGTATTTAGAGGCTACAACTCTGATACCATGTTAATTTCTTATGAACCCAATACAAATTTATTGTTCAATGAAATAAACACAATAGAAATTCAAATGCTTTCTAATATGATTTCATAACAACAAATACTCTAGTTTCATTAACTAGCATGCACAGCAAAAGCAAATACACGAAACCAAAAACATAAAATTAATAACACAACTTTTACCCTGGAAACCCCAGTTGGGGGAAAACCTGCAAGCATTGGGCTTTCTATTCAACTTCGGAATGAGGATTTACAAGAAGAAAATAGCAATCAGCAATCTTACCAAAAGAGGTGGCTAGAAAGTCAAATTATTAAATTTTAACTTACACCCCAAAGCCCCAACTTGGGGAATAATTAAATAATGTTGTAGGAGTGAAATTTAGGTTGTTGGTTGCATGTCATGGCACTTGACCTATGCAAAACCACCTTCCAAGCTACAAATCTAATAGTCAATATGGCCAAAAAGGGTAAAGGGAAGCGTTCCAAGGGTAACAATGAGGAGTCAACCTCTCAAATAGGAAAGAAGGACTTGAGCAAGATCAAGTGCTTCATTTGCCACAAGAATGGGCACTATGTATCACAATGTCTAGAGAAGAAGGGGAAGGGGAAGTCACAACAGACATTAACATCAACAAAAGTTCATCTTGATGAGTTCGCTGCAAAGTTTGAGGACTTCTCACACCATCACCAGGAGTCATTGGTACTTGGATAGTGATGCATCATGCCATACGATAGAGGCACATGAGCTATTTAGTAATCTGACAAAGAAAGACTCAAATTTACATGTGGAGCTTGATAATCAAGCCAAGTATGAAGTGAAGGGTGTTGGAACCCTTGAGTTTCAATTCGAGTCAGGACGAATGTTGAAAGCCAAGGAAATGTTGTTTGTACCAACACTGAATAAGAACTTGCACTCAGTCTCAAAGATTGAGGACAGAGGATATGAGGTTGTGTTCAAGAATAGATGGGTGCTCAGACACAGTAGCAACCATTGAGGTTGGAGAGTGGCTAGAGCAACTTAAAAAGATTGATGGGCAAACCTATTCAAGCATTGGTACACCACATTGGCAACCTATGTGAGTTATGACACAGGAGGTTGGGACACTTGCACTACAAGGTGTTGTCGATCCTAACGGAGATTGTCATCGATCTCACAGATTTCAATGTTGAGCACCAAGGCATGTGCAGAGGATGTGCACTTGGCAAGAGTAGGTCCAAGGGAATTTTGGATCCCATTCATTCAGTTGTGTGTGGGCCAATGTCAATGGCATTAACACAAGGAAAACAATACTATGTCAGATTTATTGCTAACTATTCCAAGAAAATTTGGATCTTCTTTATGAAGACCACAGATGAGGTCTATAGTCAATTGCAAGAATTCAATGCCCGAGTGGAGAACTAGATAGGCAAGAGGATCAAGGTCTTGAAGTTAGAAAATGGCATAGAGTACACCTCCAACAAATTCAAGGATTTCTTCAATAAGGCAGAGATCAAGGGGGAGATGATAGTCTCTCATATAATCCTCAACAAAATGTAGTTGCAAAAAGAAAGAATCAGTTCATCATTAACTATGCCAAGGCTATGCTACATGACCAAGAGCCACCTATGTTTCATTGGGCAGAGACACGTAACACTACAATTTTATGTGCAAAATAGGAGTCCTCAATATATTGGGGGACAAGACTCCTAAGGAGCATTCATAGGGGTGAAGCTAGAGATAAGACACTTGAGAATCTTTTGTTGTCCAGTATACATCCATGTTCTTGCGGAGAAGAGGGCAAAGTTGGAGGCTTTAGGACAGAAATGCATATTTGCTAGGTATAACGAAACCTCAAAAGCTTCCAAGATCTTTGCACTGGAGCAAAGGAACGCAATTGTGAGAAGAAATGTTAAGTTTGAGGAGAACATGGCATCTAAGAAGTCTTACCACCAGCAGTGATAAAGGACGAGGAGCAGGAGGCTCCAAAGGTAGAACAACATGCAAAGACTTCCAGTTTTGGGAGTCGCCTTCAAATTGGGGGGAATCAATAGCACTTTCTAGTTTTGTCAAGAGACCCACGCAGTTTGAGTTGACATTGAAGGATGTTCAAGAGCATTTTAAGGTTCCTAGGAGCACATTTAGGGAGAGCAGGCATTCAAAGAAGTTTTCAAACTACATGGCACTAATGAGTAGAGTCATTAAAGAGGCAGCAGACCGAGAAGTTTGGAGGAAAGCCATGGTGAAGGATGGTGTATGGAATATTATAAAGGGTAGCAGGACCAAAGGAGAAGCCAATTCCAAATGGTTATTCCAGAAGTATCTTCCTAGTTAAGAGGGAGTGTTGATGATAGTAGCTGAAGCAAGTGCTTCTGCACATGTCTAAGTGTCTAGACATGTGAAAGTCAAATAATTGACCCTTAACCTTAACAATTACTTTAATTATTAAAGTAATTGACTTTTATAAGGTAAAGTGAATTAATTTAATGAAATGCAAAGTTATTTGCATTTCTAAATTAGATGAATCTCAACTACCGATCTCAAGTGATGTTGAGATCTAATCTCAACCATCAATCACTTTGGAGATTAGGGTTGTGCATTCGGTCAACAACTCAAACTTATAAAAGGAAGTTTAGGCACAAGACACAGTGAGATAATGAGATCTTAGTAATTGGGTGAAAGACTTCCATCCAACTGTGCGAGATTCGAGGAAGAGCGCAAGATGCAGCAAGGGAGAAGGATCTAGATCAGCCAAGCAAGATCTGCAGAGGGTTTGATAAGTTAAATCATTTCCTGGTTTTGTTGTATTTGTGTTTTTCCTCAGAGGGCCATTATCCCAGGTAGGGAGCCCTTGTATGTTATAGATTATTGTTAAATGAGACTACAGATTTTGAATGCCAGAAATTATGTGTGCATGCATTTGAAATTGGTGTTTTAATTTGTTACCGCTATTATTTATTTTTTACGTGTTAAAATCTCAGCCGCAGTTTTTATTCAGTAGATCTGCATAATAATCTGCTAGGAAATAATTGGCCAAGTTGCTGGAGTTAGAAAATTAACAATGATTCTTGTGCATATGTTATTGTGTGATTATGCATACTTGCATTACCATTAAGGCATGATATGGTAGTATGCATGAGGCATTCATGACAGACCTGAATTATAAAACAAGGAAACCATAATGGAGGAACTAAGTCGCATGACAGACCTGAATTATGGAACAAGGAAACCATAATGTTGGAACTAAGTCTGGTAAGGCAACCAGAACATGTGCAGAGCAGTTGAATGATGTTGACTAGAATTAGAGCCCAGTCACCATGATTATTAATCAATGGAAATGTGCATGCAGCAGTGGGAACAATCAAAGAATAGTTAGAACCATTTATGCATTCAACCGCCTCTTGTATGCAGTCAACGAGTAGTCATTTCCTTTATTTAGTTAAATGGCAGTCGACAAAATATGGATTCATGCCTGTGGTTGATGGACAGTCGATGGCAAGTTGAATTTCTGGACTCAGGAGTGAAGTTGACCATGTATAGAGACAAAGAACAATATACCTAATGGTATGGTCAACAGCAAGTCAACAAGCAGTGAATCCATGGCTAGTCAACAAACAATGACCTATGTAGACAATCAATAGATAGCCAACAAGCAACCAATGAACAGTGGGTCCAAGCAGATGGTCAATAGAGAGTCAACGGGCCAGTGGTAATCATCAACCAACAGGTTAAGTCAACTCTAGGAACAAATTGCAAAGGAAAAAATTTGGTATTTGATTACAGCAAAGCAAAATTTGTGTTTTCTAAGTTATCCTGTGCTCTCGACAGTAGGCAAAGGGTGCTAAGTACATTACAATGGGAAAAGGCATTAACAGGATTATGGATGTAACTTCTAGAAGCATCCACAACATGTGCAGAGCAGTTGAATGATGTTGACTAGAATTAGAGCCCAGTCACCATGATTATTAAACAATGTACATGTGCATGCAGCAGTGGGAACAATCAAAGAATAGTTAGAACCATTTATGCATCCAACCAGTAGTCATTTCATTTATTTAGTTGAATGGCAGTCGACAAAATATGGATCCATGCCTGTGGTTGACGGACAGTCAATGGCAAGTTGAATTTCTGGACTCAGGAGTGAAGTTGACCATGTATAGAGACAAAGAACAATATACCTAATGGTATGGTCAAGAGGAAATCAACAAGCAGTGAATCCATGGCTAGTCAACAAACAATGACCTATGTAGACAATCAATAGATAGTCAACAAGCAACCAATGAACAGTGGATCCAAGTAGATGGTCAATAGAGAGTCAACAGGCCAGTGGTAATCATCAACCAACAGGTTAAGTCAACTCTAGGAAAAAATTGCAAAGGAAAAAATTTGGTATTTGATTACAACAAAGCGAAATTTGTGTTTTCTAAGTTATCCTGTGCTCTCAACAGTAGGCAAAGGGTGTTAAGTACATTACAATAGGAAAAGGCATTACCAGGACTATGGATGTAACTTCTAGAAGCATCCACACAAAAAAGCTCCCCACAATCTGGACTCCATCAAAGAAGTGAAGCTACTGAGTGCTCAAAACAAATCTTGAGCAAATTTATTCATATTGTTGAGAATGTCAAAGTTTGTTAATGTTGGGAAGGTCATGTTGTGTAACATGATTAGTAGCACACAAAACCAACAACTGGAGATGGCAATAACAGGCACCTCAAACTCAAACAGCATTTAGCAGGTCAACACTCTCAAGGATCAATCCTTAGTACTTACCTTCATTGGAATCTTCAAGGAAAAAAGTAAGAATTGGTACATACCCTTTTGTTGATAAGTTGTATATGCTGTTTAAATTATGATAAGAAATCTGGTTTAACCAGCTCCATACTGGATGTATGAATCTAAAGGAAATCCTAATTATTATATGGTTATTGGATCAGTACAAGACAGAATGAACAGGTTTAAGTTGCATACTGCAAAATTTTCACTTAAGTTGCTGCACTCTGTCAGTCCCTATAGGCTATACTGATTAGTCCCAGACAAGCCAACTGATTTCGTAATCTACTGTTATGTATTATACATATATTTTATCCTGCAACAATAAACACATTCTCAGATGCTATGGTGCAAAAAAGGTAGTTTCCATGCATTTGCCCAAATAACATTCTATAGCATCATTCTGAACCCAAGCAAATGTTTAGCGCCAAAGACAATACGAACTTACTAGGTATAAGTGGCATATTGCAAAATCTTCACTAAGTTGCTGCAGTACAACAACTTAGGTGATAACCGTATCATAGTTATCATCTACTAAGATTTGGAAGTTAGATTTAAAATATAAATATATATGCAAAAATCCAACCAAAAAAATTTGGAGAAAAATAATATGGGGAAGTGCAGTTATTGAATTTGATATGGTAAGGCTGAGGACACAAACATAACTCCATAATTATTTGGAACCCATATTCCTGCAGTGGCTTGGGAGGTTGGTACAATCTTTTGTAAGTAATCCATACATGGATCCATTGACCTAAGGCATGTTCCAGATCACCATCTATGTTGCCTGATGGAAGACAAACAGCGACATATGGAGTTGAACTTCGTGTATTCTCCAGCAAAATCATCTTTAATGTTTTCTAGACCAAGAAGAATCTTTATAAGCTATCCCCATATGCATCATTTGGTTGCACCAAACTTGGTTTTACTTCCAAGAAACCGCCAGGCAAGCCTGGTAACTTGTTCAGGGAAACCAGTACTCCAGGATTAAATCATCGCATAAAAAATAAAACACAAAACTTGTATGACTTAAGAGCAATTTTAAGAACTGGATCATATAGATAGTTGAGGGGAATTTTGTAGAGAGTTAATGGCATCTGAAAAAATGTACATCACTGCAACAAGGTCTGAGATATACTAAGGACAAGTATACCCTTATCATCTCAAAATATACTGAGGACAAATATACCCTTATCAACAGAAAAAATTGGTATGCTTAGAAGATAAGATCAAAATAATGAGCACACTGTCCTGTCCTGGATAAATTAAGAACTCTCCAAAAGGTAGAGAATTATATGATCCAGCAACTTGCAAGCAGTATTGAACAGCTAAAGGGTGTGCCTTCTCTGCGTTAGGTTTGATTTCGTGATTTTACTGAAATAGACTATAAATTTTCCAGTAGAGCTTTCTAAACTTGATATGATTTTATAAATTGTAGATAGTTCTTTAGAGGCTTTCTTGTCCAGGCTTTCTCTGCAACTCCCTACCTGCAGCTTGATGCTTAGATGCTTACTTTGGCAGTAGCAGATTTCATTTTCCCTGTGCCATTGATTGCAATTCTTCCATGGTATTGTTCTTTAATCATTTTTCTTAATACCTTGGCACCCTATCCTACTTTGCCAGTGTCATGGTTATTTCATGCAGATGAAACTCTTTCCCTTCATGTGTATTTCTATTTGGCATTTGTAAATATCAGTTAAGAGAGTTCCTCAGCACCTTAATATTCATTCTTTTATATTCCTTGTTCCTGGCTTAAGGCACTATTTCCAGAAGCCTAAAAGATTAAAATATTTACTTCACCCCTGGTATTGGACCTATCCTTGTTTCCACCATAGTAATCCTCTATTAGTGAAAATTTTATCAATTAGCATCGTCAGTAGTTTTTTTTCATGTAAGCAAGTTACTTCTTTTTTCTCAAGCTGCCATGCAAAAAACTGCAACTATTTTCTATTGTTGAGTACAGTAGGAGGGAACACATTAGGTTTTAACTTCAATATTATCACGAACTTCCCGATTATTGAACCTTGGTCTATTCAGTTCAACATGTGTGACCATATTTTCTTATCCATCTAAATTTCTATTACGTTATGAAAGGGAAGTTAAGACCTGTTTCCAATAAATCCTGCCTAAAGGTAATTCTACCACCTGCATTCGAAAGCTATGACGTCCATAATCACTAGTGCAATAAATGCTCACTGCTTATTTGAATTCAACCACGGTTAAATGAACCTTGAGAACATTCCTTGGTTTTCTGATGTTGAAATTTTCCATGAAATGTCCCCAGAATTGAAAGGTGCCACTGAGTAAAACTTAAAATTCAAATACAGAACACAGAAATTTACTCTCTTATGTGTTATTCTCTATTGTGAGAAGTAATTGATCCAAAGAACCGCATCTGCAATTAAAAATAAAAATTGTTACAATTTGAGACCTTTTCAGAATTAAACCAATTTTCCAAAACCAGCCGGTTCAACCAGTTTACTGGGTTTGCCAATTCAAATCAAGGGTCTCAACTGGAAATGACCGGTTCCATACTGAACAAGCCAGTTCTGTAGATTTTGGTTTTTTTAACTTTAGCTGTTAGTTTTGGGGGCAAGTTTTGTCGTCCCACACATCAGCGTACAGATTGGTATGGAATCAGTCAGTTCAAGCAATTAAGGCCAGTGCTGGTTCAGTACAGAACCAACCTTACATGCCTTATGCCTGAACCAACCCATTCCAGATGAGACCATTCAGAATTGGCAGGATTGCCACATTTCCAGTGCATGTATGAGGGTATGGAAAAGGCAAATCAAGAGCACGAAACCCTCGATGTACCTTTGTGTTGGTAGTGCTGATTATTAAACTGCTCTATCATGTGCATAATAAAAATGTGCCCTTCACTCCAGTAGAACCACTACTTAGGCATTTTAAGCTTTTCTACCTTATTTAAATGCTTGGATTACGGAATTTTATCAAAATTGGACGATGTCAGCTGATGTCCCTGGGGGATTCCGATTCGGGTAGAGACAAAAGGCTAGAGCATAGGGGAGGGGGCAAAGGATGACAACGATGATGAGGATCCAAAAATAGGCATTGATTTTGGTAATATGTAGTTACTTGTAGAAAAATGTTTTTTTTATTGTGGAGGCCATTTAGGACCTCTTTGTTGAATATTCATGTATTTTGGTTCAGATATGCATTGCACTCCGGGATAATTTAGTTATATCAGTTTTATTTACATCTTTATGTAGCAGTGTGTTTGTTTGATGTTGATGTTGTTTTAGAAATAAAACTTATATATATATAATGTATTTTTTTAAGTTTGCAACTATATTGCTGACAAGTTAAATTCTGGACACCGGCAACAAATTCCCAATAATGATAAATGTAACATTGGGTTATATGCACCCTTACTTGCTAGATACATGAGAAAATTTTGCATATTTGTGTCTAAAGGTTTGGATTCACATGGACGTACATGAATGCATTATTTTTAATCAAAATTTGAATATTTCATGCATTTTTTGGTTGTTCATTTTTTACAGTTTTTTCCTGTTCCAGTCCAATTTCCAGTTTTAGGGGTTCACCAGTTCAGTGACCAGTCTGGTTCAGATCACATTGCTTGAGATGGACTAGAATGCAGTAAAAATGTGGCTGCAATAAAATGACTCTTTGTTGGAACTTGGGACAGATACTACTAAAGAGCATCCACCGAATCCTCTAATGATGTTGGTGACCTAACTGCAAGCTGCAAGCATGTTTTAAATTACACGTGATAGAAAGAGAAATACATTCCCTTACTATGTACAGATAATTAATGGCAATACATATAAATTAAACAGGAATTCAGATAAGGAATAGCAATCCCTAAGAATCAAGTGAATTCAGGTGCATCACAACACCCAGGAATCAGAGGAATGTATTTCCCCAAGTATATACCTTCACAAATATCAAGAAGTACATTGAATATCTGTGCATTTGTTCCCTTGCCAACATTACAGAACAAGGATCGATTTGGGTCCGACCAAATCGTGGCTTACATAAGAATCTGGCTACCAGCTGAAAGCAGACCTCAAATCTGCAGCTTGCCTGCTATGTAGTAATCGCTATCAGTCTTGCGGGATGTGTTTATACTCCCGCGCACATCTAACTTTTTTGATCTTTTGATTGTCTTTCTAAACAAAGCTTTTGCCATTTGATTGTTTAAATCAAGTACTGTCAGATTTGCCCGGACTGCTTTCTAAAGGGTCAATTTTTTATAAGAAGCGGAAACAGGAACGTGCCATCTAGTCGCACACTTGAAGGAGCCAGCAGCTACGCGTAAAGCAGGCTAATCAGCGCCAAACAGGCTATTGGAAATGATTGTATAATGGAAAAAAAAGACATGGCTCAATATCCTCCCTCTGGTGGGAACGAGGGTCAAATGGTAATATACTAAATCTTGTTCGTTTGATTTTAAATAGGTCACAACTGGGTTCAAATATATGCCACAGAGCTGAACGCACTGCCCATTTTAGAGCCAATTAGGCATGCTGGCTTCTCAGACCACTATGATGGGACCCGGAAGGGGCAGCGACCCGGAGAGACCAGGGAATTGTCCGAAAACTACAATCCACGACATTTATATGAGACCTCTTACCAGGTGACTGTCAAAAGATGTACAATAACTGGGACAAAGTTTTTTCTCGATGGTTCGGCAATTTTCTGCTTTCAACTATGAAAAAGTGTTCGATTTAAGCTAGGCAATTACCCGCAACTATTCCTCCTAAATTCTGTACATCGAACTTTGAGTTCGAAATAAATATGAGACGAATAACCAAAGATAAATCCAGCATCAACCCATCATTGTTTTTGCACACCGAATAATGAAAACATTTTTCCTTTGAGCCCAACTTTCAAAGTGTCAAACTAAATAAATGTACTTCAATTTCCGAAAAAATGATGTTACCTGGAGGGCTACTTTCCTCTGCGCAGCAATTTCACGGTCAATAGAGTCCAGATCGGCTCCGGCAGGCCTCCCGGAGGGACGACCAGCGTCCGGAGGTCCGGTGGAAGCTTCTTCCTCCATAGCGCTCATGGTTGTCAAATGAAACCCTAATCAGAGCCCTCTGCGTCTCCAAATGGCTCAAAAAACGCAGTAATGGCGTTCAAATTGTACGGAATAACAGATATGAACAAAGCAGCAGTTGCTGGGCAGCCAGAGAGAGATCTGCAAGCAAAATAAGAGCACGAAATACAGAGGTAAACTTTAAGAAAGTTGGAAAATAGGGTTTCGACTTTGTTTTAACAGCTTGAGTGAATGAAGCGAATGCTAAGAAATGGTAGGACGTCACTTTTGCTTTTCGAGCTTTTTCTTTGAGGAGCAGATAAATTTTCATGACGACGTAACTACCATGTAAATATTAATTTTTCGTTAACGATTTAACTACCATGTAAATATTTGCTTAGTTTCCAAAGTCGACATTGGTTTTTCACAGCCATAACTTCTATTTCTTTGAGGAGCAGATAAATTTTCATGACGATGTAACTACCATGTAAATATTAATTTTTCGTTAACGATTTAACTACCATGTAAATATTTGCTTAGTTTCCAAAGTCAACATTGGTTAACGATTTAACTACCATGTAAATATTTGCTTAGTTTCCAAAGTCAACATTGGTTTTTCACAGCGATAACTTCTATTTGTTTTACCGTGGATTTTATAAGCAATCTGTCTTATAGACTATTTTGAAGGTTAAAATAATTTTCTTTCTTTCTTTTAAATTTTAAAAACACAAAAATCAATATATTGCTAATGACTTGAGAAAAAAAAAATTGAAAATACAAAACCTAAGTGTTGCTAGTAAGTTGGGGAAGAAGTCATGATGCAATCATGTGTACTGATAAAAATGAAGTTAATATAAAACAACATATGATAGTGAAAGTGGTAAGAAAAAAACAAATGTTCGTTTTTTTTTGTTTTTTTTAATAAGGTTTGGAAAAAGTAAGTGATATTTTTTAATTTAAAGGAAAAATTCAAAAAAAATTGAAGAGTTGCTTTTCCTATTTGATAATGGTGTTGTAGTAAATTTATTGGTGTACCATGGATTTTATAAGCAATCTGTCTTATAGACTATTCTCAGCGTTAAAATAATAATCTTTCTTTCTTTTAAATTTTGAAAACACAAAAATCAATATATTGCTAGTGACTTGAGGAAAAAAATTGCAAATACAAAACCCAAAGTGTTGCTAGTAACTTGGGGAAGAAGTCATGATGCAATCATGTGTACTAATAAAAATGAAGTTAATATAAAAGAACATATGATAGTGAAAGTGGTAAGAAAAAAACAAATGTTTGGTTTTTTTTGTTTTTTTTTATAGTGTTTGGAAAAAGTAAGTGATATTTTTTTATTTAAAGGAAAATTTCAAAAAAAAATTGAAGAGTTGCTTTTCCTATTTGATAATGGTGTTGTAGTAAATTTATTGGTGTAAATTAGTCTTAGGGGATTCAAACGGAGTATTTGTTGGCATTGAACATGCATGAAATTGGCCAATTGCCCACCAAAGCTTTCAATAAGGATTGAGCTAACCATTTGGCTATGAGTCAAACATTTTATGTTTGACATTTCCTCTAACTCTAAAGGATTAGCTATGTTTTTTTACTCATTGAAGGCACATATTAACTTGGCTTATACATTGTTTACTAAGGTGCACCTAGCACGAACTCTTTTAATTAACTATCATAAATACTTATGTATTATGTTTTTTTTCATTTTCTATTCTGAAATTCAATCCAACCAACAAACTAATTGGACATTATTGGATTGCTTGATAATGTTTTTTGTAATGCTTTTGCTAGCTTGATGAAAAGCATCAGTGCCCCTTCAAGATTTGAAATGTTTAACTCGTGTCTTTGTTTTGTCTTTCAAATGGAATGGTCTATAATGGACACATGCAATTATGGTGTTATATACTCAAATTCCTCCCTTAACCATTAAGGCAATCCAAACCACAAATATGTAAGTTTCAAACATTTGTAGTGAAACAATGCATACATATTCTTAAGTAAAATATAAAGAACAACAATGGCTAATATACAGTACATAGAGATTTATTCTAAAAACCCTCAACTAGGAAAGCCAACAATCTATAGAGTTACACATTTATTCTTCATTGTATTAACTTAACTACACATAATACAATATTTAGGTATTATGTGGCATCCAAAACCCCAATCTATTAACCCAATTAAATTACAACACTAACTTCTTCACAAAGATTATATTACAATGTGTTAAAAAACCATTGATTGAAATAGACCAAAATAACCCAAAAAAAATTAAGTGCTTCAGCCATAAACCCCCTATTACCCACCAAAATGGGTGACCCTATAGGATAAAAAAATTATCCCATTCTCCACATCCAGTCGGCCAGCCATGCATCCCCTGATAGCCACCACTGGCAGACAACTTACCATTTTATCTCAGCCAACTACATCAATCATATGCTTCTCACCCATCTAGTAAAAACATATGGATGAAGGTTGGCTTCCGATCAAAAGGTAATTTATTCATCTTGCAATTGGGTGCTTATGCTTGTTTGTATTTGGGCATTTGATATGGATTAGGGGGTGACCCGGAAGAAACATGGGTTTTGATCGTGATCTTGTTCCCTCACCTTAAATGGGGTTTTAATCTTCAATCCTAATCCAATGGGACCTCCCCTAATGACCCAATGGGTATAGGAGGGGCATTAATCATAAAGCTTTGATTGAGATAGCATTGTTCCATCTATCCCTATTCCATATTACCACTTTCCATCTTACATTACAAGCCCAAATTCGACCTCCATTCTTCGGGTTCAACTAACCATTGGTTCTCTAGGATTTGGTAACCATACATCCACATACCTTGGTAGGGCCCAAAACTTTGCCTTGTGGGGTTGATGAAGCTAAAAGAAAAGAAAGAGCATATCATGGTCACAGAACAAATAAAAAGAATATCATAATGCAAAAGATGGCAAGGGCATACACATTATCACGTGGGCAAAAGCCTAGCATGAGATCTACCTCACTCATTATGGTCATCACTTGATTCTTGAGCACATATTGCTTCATTACATCATGAAAAGGAACCCTTGCATGTCCCAACCCCGATGAGCAATGAAATGACTCATCCTTAAGGGGTAATACAACTGTCATACATCATTCAAAGCAAGCTCTAACCCTTTGAGCTACGAGTAATAATACAAAGAAAAATCAAGAAAAAGTAAAAGGTGCACAAGAGGGGTAGAAAAACAAATGTTGAGTTGGTAACTCATGCATCCACAATTGCTCTCTCCTCACATATATACACTTAGGATGTGGATCCCCATCATGTTGGTCTCATTGACCATGGCACTTGGCAATGAAATCTTCTCTGCTTTGTACCATCATTTTTATTCACTAACACATATCGATTAAAGGTTGGACTAAGGAAATGTTACTTCCCCTTGAGCATTGGAAACACCCAATAGGGTTGTCCTTTAGCCACTCCTACCCAGGGAGGAAACCCCATTATGAGATCAAGGCCCTGATCTTTGAAGGGAAACCTTATTTGAAGTATTAAATATCCCTTTACATTCAAGCTTAGTTCACTTGGATGCAAAAATTATTATTGTCCTTGATCATTGGTTGCTTTCACAAGACTTTATGTTGTGATTGTCAGGTGGTTCAGTAGCCTAGGACCTGGGCACCTTACCCACAAGTACCATTCCCTGGAGAAGTATATTGACACGCACAACTAAAGTGTTGATAGCCTTGGGTCTTCGAGCAGCAACAACACATCATGCCTACCCTTAGGCACCTCAGAGACCTAGAATGTTTTGCCACTTTGCACTACAATTGATTATTATTCAGGATGATACTCCTGGACCCATCATGCCCTTAGCCCAACCTAACACCGTATGAGGGATGACAACTTATTCAAGGCCCAAATGAGGATAGTCTCACCTTCAAAGACTTGGGAGGGCTAGTAGCACCTGCAAAACCCTCAACGTCATAACAGAGATGGATATTATGAGCAGTTGGAAACTATGGAGACCACCTTATGATACCCCATTTAGATTTTGGGGACCATAAAGGGATATTGACAAAGATTTGAGGGCCAACCCTCAAAGGATGATTTTTAGAGGCTTCTACTCCACATTTGGCACTCGAAAGCCTCAACGCTTGACACTTGGAGCTCATTTGATGCATGACGTCAGCCTAGAAGGCCTCACAACTCACACGTGTGGGCTCTTTCTAGCATTTATGTTGAAAGCTAGTGGGTTGGCTTGTAACCCAATGCATTGTTGTGATTTAACTTGTTTTCTAAGGGATTTTAGGCTAAATTATGTCTTGTCCACTTCATATAAATATAGGAGAGGATCATTCTAGCTCATCATCATCACTTGTGAACTTAACCTCTCTTGTGAGAATTTCAGTCTGTTGTACATATTGGAGAGATGTCATCTATGGAGCATATTTTCTCCTGGAGCTATATTCTTGTCTTTAGAGAAGTTGCCTTGGATCAATGATTGGATTGTACATGCATATTGTCTTTTAAGTGCCTTTTTATTGAAAATTTTTGATTTCATGTCTAGTGTGTGAAATAAATTAGTGATCTAGGTTAAATATTGTGCCCTAATCTTTTTGAATATCAATTATGTGGAAGTTAGGTCATATTATTGCATGCATTACTCATTGTATGATATGTGAATGGAAATCCCCTTAGTGATCCTACATTAGCTCTACCAAGTGAAATTTGATCCCTCACAAAGGTAATAGTTAGGGTTTTGATGATAGGGCATCAAAATATCCTTACTCCTTTGCAAGTTTTAGTCAATCCTGAGAATACATAGACCATTGTTGGTGATCAAGTCAATTCTTATCCACAAAACCAAATTTTATCTCTCTTCTATAATTCCAGCACTCTTAAGGCCAAGCAACATAGCTAAGGCTTAGTGTGAATTAGCTAGGAAGAGCAAGTTTTGTTCCTGGAAGGTCTCAACGTCTAGGGTTGAGTTCTTGCCTCAAAAGCATTCCCATTTGGTGGCCATTCCTTCCATTTTTATCCATGAATTTTGTTTCCCTAATTGTTTTCCCTGGAATAAAACCCTACTTTGGTAATAATTTCAACTTAAGGGCTTGTTGAAGGTTCCACGTTCCTTTATCTTACTAATACTTACTATTGGAAACATTTTATTAGCATCTTTACCCTGGTTTATCCCAACACACAACATATCAATCAAACCCTAGGTCTTACATTGCCCCATTTTGGCCTTTACTTAAAAAGTGAATTTCCCCATCCTTCATTGTTGGAGCCTTGTACCTAAATTGTTCCTTTCCTCTAGAAGCCTCTTAGTCACCTTATACCTTTAAGCATAGAAAACCTCTTAAGTGATCTACCTACCGAGACTCCTCCCATTGGTGAAAATCCATAAAGAGTAGGGGGTAATAGTTGTGGTGACAATGGGCTACTACCTTCTTCTTGTAACTTGGTCTTGTGATAACCTTGTAGGGTACCCCTCTCCAAGGCCTGCTAGATTTTGCGGCAACATATTTGGCATTGTTGCTAAGGAGAAAACGAGTCTACCTCCTTGCAATTTAAATCCTTAGACCCATTCTTTTGAAGAGGGAAAATCTCAAATGACAAGATAGTTCCTCTTATGGTGACTCCTAATATAGACCATACCCTTTCCCCTTAGGATTCTCCCAAAAGGACCATGGCTCCAAGAATAGAAAAACAATAAGAAGGCTACTGAAGCAGGCACTTCCCCTATTAATCCAACTACTCATGTGGTTAGATAACTCTTTCCCAATAATCCTCCTCCTACCGCATCAATGGATAGGCCTTGGAATCTCATTGCTTTCAAGCCTTTGGAATTTAGTAGCCACCTGAATGCTCCCCATCCTTTAGTTGATAAGTATTGTGAGTGGGTGCCTAGATTCAATGGAATTGATGTTAACATTGTTGAGAAACACATTTATAATTTTTATTGGGTAGTGGGTCATAGGCGTATTGAGCATGAAGATGTTGTTTGTTAGTTTTTGAGATGGAATTTTGGTGTAGCATCAAACAAGTGTTATAGTCTTTGAAGTGTCTAAGAGGCTCAAGAACATGAGATCTCCAATACCCATAAGTGGTTTCGTGAGATATGACTTTGAAACACCTTGATTAAATTAAGTAATCATATAATTAAAATTTCATAAGCCTAACTTAGGAAAACTGGTTAATTAAAGGGTATTAATTGGGGAAATCGACTTTTGCTCTAGAGACATCTCAAAAGTGATTTGATGGAGTCTAAGATGATCTGAGCCATTTATTACGATTATATCTTGGTCATAAGTGTTTCAGCAAGAGAATTATAAGAGCAAGTCGATGGGGCTTGGAGAAGACACATCGAATGAGCAAGAGAGCAAGGCAATGCGAATTTGCTAGTGCGCAGTATTCAAGGAGGGAAGAGTTTAAGCCAACAGAGCATCAATGAAAGGGTTTCAACATAAATTGGAGAGATATTTCTAGGGGACATTTCCACAAAATTCCAAAGTCAAAGTGAAGGTTGTACCAGTGCATGTGAGTTCTCTAATGTGCAGATCTGGATAGCAGATCATATTTCCAGTTATCGGGAATCAATTTCAGAGGACATAGTGAGTTTCCTAGTGCGAGTGCGGGATACGCAAAATCTCAATTTCCAGCTAGTGCGTATTTCTCGCAGTAATGTTTTTTTTGTGCATTTACTAGAGGAGGTCTAGTTTGATTTTGCAAAGGAAACAAAGGGTTTCCTGGTCAATCTACCATTTAGAGTGGTGGAGAAAAATTTTGGAGCTTTTTCAATGTTTAGCAAGAAGATCATTGTACTCTCTAAGTTGTTGAAGATAATAAAATATAAACCTTCATCTGCTGCACTGGTTTTCCCTTCGAGGTTTTTCTGGGGATGTTAGTCCAAAACTTTGTGTCATTTTTATGTGTGTGCATCTATTTCTCAACTCCTAATTTATTTTCATAGCGTTTATTATTTTTATTTGTGAAGATTACAGTAGTGAGATATTCGTTATTTGTTTTTAATTAAATAACAAAACACAAATAAACTGCATTAGTTAGAAGAATAGTTTCCAGTTTATTGCAATCATAGAAATTTCATATGGTATCATAGTGTAGTTGATCAAATCTGAGGCTCAGAGGCAAAAGGAAATGAGATCGTGTAGATTCAGAGGCAGATCTTAAGCACATGATCCATATTTGTGCAAGCCAAACCAGGGGTACGATTTGCAAAGGAGCATAAAATCTATTTCCAAATCTAGGTTGAGGAAAATTTTGATTTTGCTCCAGATATGTGACATCAGGCAGTGTTATTGCTGGGAAGTAATTCAGGTGAGTAGATCAATCAGTTTGTAGAGTAGATCTGAGCACAAAAGATTTGCAGCAAGGGGAGCAATTGCATATCTAGGAAGGGAAGAAAGGGAAAGCACACAAGAGGAATTTCTAATTTGTTTCTGAGAGGGTTTCTATTTTTCCAGTCCAGGAAAGGAGATCGAGATTTCCAAAAGCAGGTCGCATGGACTTGCGAGTCCAACTATTGAGACTTTAAGAGCCAGAAGTACGAGCTACCCAGAAGGAAATTGCAAGCAGTGCGAGTTTTGGGAAGGACACCAGAGACTAGTACAGGAACAAATATGCTAGTGTAGGACCAAATCTGCACATTCCAGGTGGAGTGGGAGTAGCGGAGGGGGCCAGATCTAGTTGCCGAAAGGAGAAGGAGATTCCATTTCATTTCTCCAATATTCTCAGTGTCAAATAAAGGTTGATTTATCTGCAGAAGAGGGATAAAGCAAGCTTATCAAATAACCATATTACCCAATTTGCAGATTTGAAGTAGTAATTTCATTTATAGATACTAGATCTATTTTCCGGAGGAGTGCGAATAGCTTCAGAGAGAGAGGGAGGTTGCATTTTCACCAGATCTAATTTCCGAAAGAATTTCTCGGCGAGTTTCGTACCAAGGTGCGAAGCCGCTTGTCCCTCTGGGGGCAAGGAATGCAAATGGCAGGATCCTATGCGAGTTTGTAGAAGAGGTCAAGTTGGTTTTGCAGAGGAAATAGTGAATTTCCAGATCGATTTTCCAGTTGGAGGACTGAAATAAAAATTCTCCAGTATTTTAGTTTCACACTTTTTTGCAGCTTTCTATAGATGGCCATACAAGATTGCCAAAAGAGGTCATACAAGTTAGGTAGAACGCAAACCTAGGCAACAAATCGACTTCTAGTTGCCAGAGATAGGTGTCAAAGGAAGTGAGAGTTGTCTAGTGCAAGTTGCAATGCAAAGAAGGGTCCCAACCAGGGACAAGGCTCAAAAGGAGATAGTGGGGCACCAGATCCAGGTGGAGGAGGAGCTTGATACCTTAGCATGTCAAGCTGAGTAGGGTCTAGTGTAGATGCAATAAGGAGATCAGTCAGATCAAATCTAGTTGTTGCAGCAAGATCATTACCTTTTCTACAGGGACCCACAATATCATAGTAGCAAGAGATCAGTGTCAGTAGGATGTAGTCAGATAATCAATAACAAAGCTAGTTGCAATTAGTACTTGAGAGACATTTGTAGAACTAGTTAAAGTGGCACATGCAGTGCAAATTGCTCAATTGTAGTGTGCAAATGCAGTTCCAGCTAGAGTGATTTTCCACCGCGAGATCGAGACTTAGAGGGATCATCCCTATAGAAGCTTAGAGCTTCAGGGTCTGAGGATATCTATATCATTACATATTTGCAGTGATAGCAGCAACGCAGATGCAATGGCAGCATAGCAGAATTAGTGCAGAGGCATCAACATTGTGAGATCAAAGATTAGTTTGACTAAGTTCGGTGGCAGATATATGTGCAATAGCATGGTGGACAGTGAGAGGTAGTTGTATCACATATGTCATACATTGGTAGCGTGATCAATTCAGCTACAGAGTATTAATAGAGAGAGAGAACACCTTCCCTCGCTAAGAGGGAGTGTTAGTTTTTGAGATAGAATTTTGGAGTAGCATCAGATAGGTGTTCTGGTCTCTAAAGTGTCTAAGAGGCTAAGGAAGACGAGATATCCAATACCCAGAAATGGATTCACGAGATATGACTTTGAACACCTTAATTAAATTAATTAATCAGATAATTAAAATTTCTTAAGTCTAACTTAGGAAAACTGGTTAATTAAAGGGTATTAATTGGGGAAATTGACTTTTTCTCTAGAGACTTCTCAAAAGTAATTTGACAGAGTCTAAGATGATCTAAGCCATTGATCGCAATTAGATCTTGGTTGTTGGTGTTCCAACGAGAGAATTATAAGAGCAAGTCGATGGGGCTTGGAGAAGACACATTGAATGAGCAAGAGAGTAGGGCAATGCAAATTTCCCAGTGCACAGTAATCAACGAGGGAAGAGTTCGAGCCAACAGAGCATTAGTGAAATGGTTTTAGCAGAAATTGGAGAGAGATTTCCATAGATTTCCAAAGTCAGAGGGAAGGTCGATTTCTTCTGCAGGAAGGTCGTACCAGTGGGCGCGAGTTCTCTAGTGTTTAGATCTGGGCAGAAAATTTTATTTCGAGTTGTCGGGAATCAATTTTGGAGGACAAAGTGGGTTTCCTAGTGCAAGTGCGGGATCACCAAAGGAGTGCAGGATCAGTAGAATCTTAGTTTCCAGCTAGTGTATATTTCTCGCAACAACGTTTTTTATGCACATTCACTGGAGGAGGGCAAGTTTGATTTTACAAAAGAAACAAAGGGTTTCTAGGTCGATCTTCCATTTGGAGTGGTGGAGAAAATTTTCTTGAGCTTTGCCATTGTTTGGCAAGCAAAACATTGTACTCTCTAATTTGTTGAAGATAATAAAATATAAACCCTCCTCTGTTGCACCGGTTTTCCCTTTAGGGTTTTACGGGGACGTTATTCTAAAATTTTGGTGTCATTTTTATGTGTGTGCATCTATTTCTCATTCTTGATTTATTTCCACAATATTTATTTTTAATTGTGAAGATTATAGTAGTGAATTATTCATTATTTATCATTAATAAAATAATATAAGGCAAATTGATTGCATCAGTTAAAAGAATAATTTCCAGTTTATTGCAACCAAGGAAATTTCAGATGGTATCAGAGTATAGTTCATCAGATTTGAGGTTTAGAGGCAAAAGGAAGTGAGATCGTGCAGATCCAGAGGCAGATCTGAAACACATGATCCAGATCTGTACAGGCCAAGGCAGGGATACGATTTGGAGAGGAGCATAAAATTGATTTCCATATCTAGGTTGACGAAAAGTTCGATTTTGCTCCAGATCTGTGGCAGCACGCTATAGTATTTCCGGGAAGTAATTTCAATGAGCAGATTAGTCAATTCATAGACTAGATCTAGGTGAAGAAGATTTGCAGCAAGGGTTGCAGTTGCAGATCTGTGCATGGAACGAAAGGAAAGCACATAGGAGGAATTTCTTGTTTATTTCTCAGAGGGTTTCCAATTTTCTAGTTTGGTAAAGGAGATCGAAATTTCCAATAGCAGAAGGTCGCATAAACTTGCCAGTCCAGCCAATGTGGGTTTCAGGGCCAGTAGTGTGAGCTACCCATAAAGAAATTGCAAGGAATGCAAGTTCTAGGAAGGACACTATAGGCTTGTTCAAGAACAAATTTGCTAGTGCAGGACTAAATCTGTGCATTTTAAGTGGAGTGCGAGGAGGAGTCTAGATCTAGTTATTGGAAGGAGACAGAGATTCTAGTTCATTTCTCTATTATTCTCAATGTTAGACAAAGATTGATTTATTTACAAAAGAGGGCTAAAGCAAGCAAATCAAATAAATAAATTACCTAGTTTGTAGATTTGAAGCAGTAATTTCATTTCTAGTTACCGGATCTATTTGTCGGAGGAGGTGTGAATAACTTCAGAGACAAAGGGAGGAAGCATATTCACCAGATCTAATTTCCAGGAGAATTTCTCAGTGAGCAGTGTGAATGGCAAGATCCTGTGTGGGTTGTTGGATCTAGTGCAAGTTGTAGGAAGAGGGTGCGAGTTTGCAAAAGAGGACGAGTTTGTTCTGCATAGGAAATAATGAGTTTCTAGATCAATTTGCGAAATAGAGGAATAAAATAAAAATTCTCCAATATTTTATTTTCGCAGTTTTTTGTAGCTTTCCATAGATGGTCATACGATATTGCAAGAAGAGGTCAAACGAGTTAGCAGAATACAGATCTAGGAAACAAATTGACTTCCAGTTGCCACAGACAAGTGCCAGAGGAAGTGCAAGTTTTCTAGTGTGATTTGTAAAGCGACTAAGGGTCCAAACCATGGACAAGGCTCGAAAGGAGATAGTGGGGCACCAGATCCAGGTGGAGGAGAAGCTTGATACCTTTGCATGTCAAGTCGGGTAGGGTCTAGTTCAGATGTTGATGATTGTCCACGATATTGTAGTCTAATGTTATGAAACCAGCTCAAGAAAAGATAGATCAACGCCTTAGAATTTAGCCTCTTCGAGGGGGCAACCTCCTTTACATTACATAAATGAACAATTCTTGGATGATACAAATGACAAAACCTGCTTTCTATATATAGGAGTCTAAGGAGTCACAATATAACCCAGCCGACCTAACAATAATAATATAAAGCCACAAAAATAACAATAGAGGGATTCTATGGGGCACAGTAATAACAATATGGGGATAATAGGGGCACAACAATATTAATAAGGGGTGCAACTACAATATTAATGGGGTAATCACTAGTATTATAGGGACCCAACATGCCCCTCTCCTTCAAAAAAGTGTTGTCCTCAACGCTTGAGTAGTTTTGGATGCTTCTATATAAAATTCTCATCCTCCCATGTGGAATCTTCAGCGGATAAGTTCTTCCACTTGATAAGATACTCCGAAATTGATCGATTTCGTAGCTGTCGAGTTCTTGTTTCTGTGACTGCTTCCGGTTCCAATATAATTTTTCCTTCCTTGTCAAGTTTTGGCAATATTGTTTGAACTGGGAGCTTGTCGCCTATAACCTTCTTTAAACATGAAACAAGGAAAATTGGGTGCAATCGAGAAGCTGCAGGAAGCTCCAATTTGTATGCCATAGTACCAATCTTTTGCAACACCTTGTACGGACCATAATACTTTGGTGATAATTTATTATCCTTCTTAGCTTGCTTGAGGGACATTTGCTTATATGGTTGTAGCCGCAGGAATACCCAATCACCTACATCAAAACTTCTTTCGCTGCGATGTTGATCTGCATGTTGTTTCATTCTATTTTGTGCCAACACGAGGTTATCCTTTAAGAGTTGGAGGACTTGTCGTTGATGTTCGATGTGATGTTCCACTGCTTGAACCTTAGAATTTTCTCTTAAATATGATGTGATGGATGGTGGCTGATATCCATAAAGTGCCATAAATGGGGTCATTTTTGTTGCTGTATGGAAGGAAGTGTTATACCACCATTCAGCTAGAGGTAACCATTTGACCCATTGTGTCTGTTTATCAGATACAAAGCAACGAAGATATCCTTCCAAACATTTGTTTACTATCTCAGTTTGCCCATTAGATTGAGGATGATAAGATGAACTATGAGCTAACTGAGTACCAAGACAAGAAAATAATTTTGTCCAAAAATTTCCAGTGAAAATGGGATCTCTGTCACTTACAATAATCTTTGGGTTTCCATGTAGCTTTTGAATTGTTTCCATAAATGCAGTAGATACTGTACTGGCTTTAAATGGATGTGATAATGCACAAAAGTGTGCATACTTGGTAAGTCTGTCAACTACCACCATGATGACACTCTTTCCCTCAGACTTGGGTAAACCTGTGATAAAATCCATTGAAACCTCCTCCCAACGTTGGCTTGGAATAGATAAAGGTTGTAATAGACCCAGGGTCTTAATTGTTTCAACTTTATTTTGTTGGCAAACCAAACATTCTGCCACAAACTTTTGAATATCTGATTTAAGGCCATCCCAAAAAAATTCCTTCTTAACCCTGTGGTAAGTTTTTAAAAATCCTGAGTGCCCTCCTAAGGGAGAAGTGTGCAATTCCTTAAGAATCTTTTATTTTAGTTGGGAATTCTTACAGAGGTATAAGCGATCTTTGTACCATAAAGAATCATTTTTCCAGCTAAATGTATCTGACGTACTAGAATCTTGTTGTAACTTTCGAATAAGTGCCCACACTTCTTCGTCATTCTTCCATTCCTCCCTTGCTTCGTTTATCCAATCTGGTTGGATAATAGAAATGGCGCACAACAATGCTTCCACGTCCTCATCCTTTCTTGAGAGTGCATATGCCACCACATTTTGCTTCCCTTTTTTGTAGATGATTTCAAAGTCATAACCCAACATCTTTGTGACCCACTTTTGTTGCTCTTCAGAGGATAATCTTTGTTCTAAAAAGTATTTAAGGCTATCATGATCTGTTTTTACCTTGAAGTGTCTTCCCATTAGGTAGGGTCGCCATTTCTTAAGTGCATGGAGTATTGCCAACATTTCCTTCTCATAAATAGCTTTGTGTAAAAACTTTCCCTTGATTGGACGACTTTCAAAAGCAATGGGTCTTTCATCTTGCATTAAAACAGCACCAATTCCATTTCCTGAAGCATCACATTCCACAATAAAGGTTTTTGTGAAGTCTGGTGTAGCTAAGACCGATGCTTGGCACATTGCCTCCTTAAGATGTTCGAAGGCCTTTGTTGCTTCTGGAGTCCATGAAAATGCATCTTTCTTCAATAATGTTGTTAGAGGTGCTGCTATTCTCCCATAATTCTTAACAAACTTGCGATAATATCCTGTCAACCCAAGAAATCCTCACAGATGCTTTATGGATGTGGGGATTTTCCATTCCTTAATGGCTTTAATTTTGCTAGGGTCTACCTTAACTCCTTCATGAGATACAATATGACCCAGATATTCCACCTCTTGTACTCCACAGAAACATTTGGATCTTTTTGCATATAATTGTTTTTCCTCCAATAGTTGTAGCACCCTGTCAACATGTTCAACATGATCCTTCCAAGACTTACTGTAGATTAGTATATCATCAAAAAATACTAACACAAATTTTCTAAGGAATGGTTTGAAAATGGAATTCATCAAACCTTGAAATGTTGAAGGTGCATTGGTAAGGCCAAAAGGCATGACCAAAAATTCATAATGACCCTCATGAGTTCTAAATGTTGTTTTCGGAATGTCTTCAGTCTTCATTCTAATTTGATGATATCTTGAACGAAGATCCAATTTGGTGAAGTAAATTGATCCATGCAATTCATCCAGTAATTCATCAATGACAGGAATGGGAAACTTATCTTTAATAGTGAGCTTGTTGAGCTCCCTATAATCCGGACACATGCGCCATGATCCATCCTTCTTGTGCACTAATACTACTGGAGCAGAGAAAGAACTTTGACTTGGTTGAATTATACCAGCCTCTAGCATTTCTGCAACCATACGTTCAATTTCACTCTTTTTGGCATAGGGATATCTGTACGGCCTGATGTTTGGAGGAACACTTCCTGGAATTAGATGAATAGCATGATCATGATCACGAATAGGTGGGAGACCTTTGGGAGTCTCAAATACCTTGGAATGATTGTTCAATACTTTTTGGAGATCTGGAGAAATAGATGATTCCAATGTGGAAACATCTAGCGAACATAATTGTGCAATTACACCCCTTTGTTCCTTTTTTAGAAGCTTTGTCATACCGTTAGAGTTGATTATCTTTCCTGGTTTCCCTGCAATACCCCTTAATTCAACTTCTTTTCCTTCCATAGAAAATTTCATGAAAAGTTCTTGAAAATTAAAAGCTATTGTACCCAAGGATTGTAGCCATTGGACTTCTAGTACAACATCAGCACTTCCCATTGGAATGGAAAGCATTGGGCTAGTCAATACATATTCTCCCATCAATAGCTTGATATTATGGCACTTTCCAGAGCAATTTATTGTTCCTCCATTTGCAACCATCACTTGACACTCTGGTGCTGGATATAAGAAGCAATTCAATTCTTTTGCTACCTTACAATCAATAAAAATGTGGGTACTTCCTGAATCAATCAACACTATTACCTTTTTCTTCTTGATTTGTCCTTCTATCTTGATGGTTTGAGGAGTGGTAATTCTAGCCAATGCATTACAAGATATGGTTGGATTCATTTCTTCTTTATCTAGGCTTTGTTCTTGGAGTATATCCTCTTCTTTTGACCTTTCTTGCTCCTTTTCTTCTTCCTCTTCGCAATCTATGTAGAATAATTTCTTCTCAGCACACTTATGACCTTTAGTGTATTTGCTATCACAACTGTAACAAAGCCCTTTTGCTCTTTTTTCTTCCAATTGTCGTGGTGTCAACCTTATAGGTTGTGGAAGACTAGGGGCAACAACACTTCCATCTTTATAGTTGTGAGTGGTATGCTTCCTGGTTGCCATAATTTTGCTTTCCATTTTTCTTTCTAACCTGAATGCCTTCTCTAATGAATCAGGTTCCCAAAGGCGAACATCATGTTGGATATTATCCTTTAAAGACGCTATGAACACATCAATCCTATGCTCCTCTGGAATTTTTTTACCTTTATGTTCAATTTTTGGAACTCCTCAATGTGCTCCATTATTGAACCCCTTTGTTTGAGACTTATCAATTGGCTAAAAAAAGTGTTGCTTTTTGTATCCTCATAATGTGCTGTCAATTCTTCCATAAAAATTGCCCAAGTGATAATTTGTTTACGAGAGCAAAGTCATTGATACCACACAAACTGATTTGGTTCCAAATATAAAGTTGCAATACGTACCTTTTGTGTGTTTTGCACATTATTGAGATCGAAGAATTGCTCCATCTGTAATATCCATGTTGCGGGATCCTTGCCATCAAACTTCCTCATATCGATTTTTGGAATATGGTGGGTCTTTGATCCCACATTAGAGTCTACGAAATCATGATTAACATTTATTTTGTTCGCATCATGAGTTTCCTTTACAACCTTTTCATCATTAGTAAGTATTTCTTGTAGAAAATTTGTCAAATCTGTCTTCAAATCTGCCATGTCTCTCTTCAAATTTGTCTTCAAATCTGCCTTCAAATCTATCTTCAAATCTATCTTCAGATCATCCATCTTAGCTTCCATGCCCTTTATCTTAGATTCCACGCCATTTATCTTAGCTTCTGTTAGCTTTTGTGAGCGTGACATTTGTTGCACTTGTTCTTGTAATTTTGATATATCATGTAGCATTTCTTCCTCTTCTTCATTTATTCTTTCCTCGGGGCATCCGTTACCGATAATAATGCTCTATTATGCCCTTTGAATTCCTTCAAAATAAATTTTCAAACCAAGCTTAAGCAAAAATTTAAGAAAATCTACACACCTTTTTTCACTTTGTAGGAGCTTGATATTGCTTCTGATGTATCTCTGTACTTTCCAATCATCTAGTTCTGAATTTGTGACTTGCAGTAGCCCTCTGTGTCCTCTTTCCAATGCCACAAGTCTGACCCAAATTGGATTCTCCAAGGTAGAGTTATGCGAAATCTCCCACGGTGACTTGATTATAGACTAGTTCAGTAGAGCGAACTTGTACGACGTGCCACGAGTCACTGTTTTGACCTTTGGATCTGAAAAATGCATACAAGAAACTAAAGTCCGTCCTCTTTCTATAACTTCTTACAAAATTTCAATCCGATCCCTAGAGAGAAAGTTATTACGATTTTCCCCAGGTCACCTGTTTGGAATGTAATTCAGGAGTATGCAAAAAGACCAACTTCCTCAGATCATATCTCTGCAAATATAGCGCGAAAAGCTTTGAAATTCGGACCCGAGGTTCAACGCGATTTCTTCTCAAATGGGTTTTTTTTGCAACTTCTGAAACGTCGCAGAAGAAAAGTTATAGCAAAAATGCCACGATGACCTGTTTGGAGCGGCAAAACCCTAGAATCCAAAGCTCTGATACCAAATGTTATGAAACCAGCTCAAGAAAAGATAGAAAAGATAGATCAACGCCTTAGAATTTAGCCTCTTCGAGGGGGAAACCTCCTTTACATTACATAAATGAACAATTCTTGGATGATACAAATGACAAAACCTCCTTTCTATATATAGGAGTCTAAGGAGTCACAATATAACCCAGCCGACCTAACAATAATAATATAAAGCCACAAAAATAACAATAGAGGGATTCTATGGGGCACAGTAATAACAGTATGGGGATAATAGGGGCACAACAATATTCATAAGGGGTGCAACTACAATATTAATGGGGTAATCACTAGTATTATAGGGACCCAACATCTAAGTTAGAATGTTACAATCATTTATGTTACCAATCCACGTATCACAACAAACTACTTTGCACAACAGAACAATAAATAGCACTAAATCAACACGTGCACAAATATAGATAACCTTTTACAAATTTTTACTGCCCAACTTTATTATATTAACAAACTTTAATACAACAGTCTAGGGCTCTTGTACCAGGGATAATGGCCCCCATAAATCCACTGATACAAGACTGCAACTGGGACTTGGTGTCAACAACTATGACAACCAAACTACCTAAACAAGATACATTGATTGTCTGGTTGATGTAGCATGCTCTATCAACTCCTCTCGAACGTACCCTAAACACACTTTCTCAGTCCTTTGGCTCCCGATCTACAGCAACACCAACCTACCTATATTAATGAACCAACTCCTTTAGGTCACTGAACAAGACTCCGATATGCCCTCTAGCTGACCATTCGTCCATCAATGCATCAACATCTCGAGACTTCACATATGCCCACTTACTGCTTCTTTGTCCTTCAAGAAGTCAACACCTTTAGAACTTTTTTCCCACTAGATTCTCCTTAGTCCTTCAAGGACAAAACTATTAGGAACTTCTTCCCACTATTGTCTTCCTATGCTGCCTAATGAAGACAAACTTAGGGCACAAAGGGCTTCCCACTTCTGTTGTAGATGTCCTTCTACAATACACAATCCAAGGCTTGTCAAACAACTCCCTTGGTCTCCTTCTTTCCTCCCTCAAAGATCAGTCCTGAGCTTCTCCTTTCTGCCACTCTTAACAACCCTTAAATTCTTTCTTAAGTGATTGTACCTAGGGCATGGAACATGTCACTACAACCCTCCTACAAACTATTCCTTTGATTGTCCCGCTTCTGTCCTAAATTAGGACTGCCCATCCACTAGAAACCAAACATCTATCATGGAAATAGAATCATCATACCTGGGATATCATATTCTGCCCACTAATTTTGAATCTATGTATGCATTGGGGTATGCAATTTCGGCTCTGGTTAGGTTTGTTGTAGAAATTGCTATAGCCCTCCAATCTTTCCTCAATTTTCCTCCCAAAACCTTCTCTTGGCCCTCTTCTACAAGCCTCTTACCCTCACTTCCTTCTACGATAACTCAACCCATGATATAGCTCTTTGTTGAGCCTAATGGCCGTCCAAATCCAAGCTTCAGAATCTCGGCCTCTTTCCCCAGAATGCTTAGAGTCTGAAGCTTGTTCATAAGAGATAAATCACTCCAAAACATGCACAATATTGCTCAGAATTTATCCACCAACCTTCTTCCTCAACTCGGCCTAGCCCAACCATGAAAGAACCATCAAAGAAACTCCTCTTCAACTTCAGGTAGACACCTAGAGGTTGGGTCCAGATTTCAAAGCTCCTTCACCTTAGACGAGTTGCTCTTAGGATGGTAAGAATAAGGTCTCCCCTCATTCATATTTATATGACTTTATGTGGAAACGACTAGCCCATCCTTGGGCCTTCTTTAAGTCAAGATGACCCTTCATCTTATGCCAGATTTGCCCACACATATATAAAAAATTAATTTCTCCATTTCTATAAGGCATCTCTTGGTGCTTTGAATGACCCCTTGCTCCTTTAAGGATGCCCTACATTCTCCAAGTGCCAAGTGTCCAAATCTCCTCATGGTTTTGGCCCCACACTCTTGGGTACAAAAACCCAAGCTTGGGTTCTAAGTGCACAAACCATATTTGTGAGGCCCATTCCTCCAAAACCCTCTAGCCTAGGGTTTGGAGTACCTCCCAAGGTACAAATCTCAACACTCCCTCTTAGTGAGGGAGGTACTTCCAACATTAGGAAGTGTCCATCAACATCATTGACGACACTAGACCACCTAGCATCCACCACTATAACATAATCTGTAGAATGAACCGTGCAATATCGATAGTGCCTCTGCCTCATCTTACCTGAACCAAAATACCTCAACACTTCCTTAGTGTTACTCCTTCTGAAGCTAGACTCCCTTTGAGTCTACATGATCTCGACTGGCTCAACCTTGTACTGATCTTGTGTCCTACAAGGTCAGTCTGAGCTGTAGTTGAACACGGGTCATCATCACTGCAACTTATTATTGAAGCATTCGTTCTCCTAGATCAAACACAACTCGTGCACATCCCTCCAATCTTGGAATTTCAACATCATTATCCAATAAGAAACTAGCATGCCAATATGTTGTTCATCACATGAAGCAATCTTGATTATACCAATCTCATCCATGCCAAAACAATCCTCAAGTTATTCCAATGACTCATGGCAAGTTAAAGTAAGTTAATGATCAACAACTTGCCCTACAACAAATTGCTGTTCACCAGGCTCACCACTAATCCAACAGAACTCCCAACCAATATTGTTGCCATGTCAGTCAAGACTACATCTTTATGTCTTCAATTGAACCCTCTGTTCCATGTCTAAATGATCTTAACTCCCTTTGAGTTGCTTTGTTGTGCACACTCTGATTCACTATCCCTTCAAAGTAGCTCTGATACCATGTTGATTTTCCATGATACTAGAGTCTAGGTTAGAATCTTACAATCAATGATGCTACCAATCCAAATATGACAACAAACTACTTTGCACAATGGAACAATAAATAGTAGTAAATCAACATGTGCACAAATATAGGCAATTTTTTACAAATTTTAAATGCCCAAATTTGTTATATTAACAAATTGTAGTACAACAGTTTAAGGCTCCCGTACTAGGGATAATGGCCCTCATACATCCATTGATACAAGACTGCAACTAGGACTTGGTGTCAACAACTATGACAACCAAATTTCCCTAACAAGATACACTGACTGTCTGGCTGATGTAGAGCTCTCTCTCAACTCCTCTCGATCGTACCCTTAACACACCTACCTGGTCCTTTGGCTCCCAATCTGTAGCAACACCAATCTGCCTCTATCAATGAACCAACTCCTTTAGGTCACTGAACAAGGCTCCAATATACTCTCTAGCTGACCATTTGTCTATAAATGCATAGACATCTAAGGAGTTCACATTTTCCCACTTGTTGCTTCTTTGTCCTTCAAGAAGTCAACACCTTTGGGATTTCTTATCCACTAGTTGCTCCTTAGTCCTTAAAGGACACAACTCTTAGGGACTTCTTCCCACTACTGTCTTTTTGTGTTGCCTGATGAAGACAAACTTAGGGCACAGAGGGTTGTCCACTTATGTTGTATATTTCCTTCTCTAACATGCAATCTAGCACTTGTCAAACAACTCCCTTGACCTCCTTCTTTCGTCCTTCAAAGATCAATCTTAAGCTTCTCCTTTTTGCCACTTCTAATAACCCTTAGAGTCCTTCCTAAGTGTTTGTACTTAGGGCATGGAACATGTCACTACAGTCGTCCTACAAATTATTCTTTTGACTGTCCTACTTTTGTCCTAAACTAGGACTACCCATCCACTAAGAACCAAACATCTATCATGGAAGGAGAATGATCATACCTGGGATTTCATAATCTGCCCATTAATTCTGAATCTGTGAATGCACTAGGGTTTCCAATTTCGCCCCTGGTTAGGGTTGTTGTAGCAGCTGCTACAACCCTCCAATCTTGCCTCAATCTGCCTCCCAGAACCTTCTTGTCCCTCTTCTACAAGCCTCTTACCCTTGATGCCTTTTGTGATAACTCGACCAATGTTCTGACTCTTTGTTGAGCCTAACTACCCTCAAAATACAAGCTTCAGGAGCTCGACCTCCTTCCCAAAAATGCTCAAAGTCTACGGGATTTTCATCAGAGAGAAATCACTCCAAAATATGCACAATCCTACTCAAAATTAGTCCATTAGCCTATTGAAAATGCAACAAGAAAAATCCTAATTTAATTTTCAATTGAATTAAATTAGGAATAAAATTGTAATTCCACATCATAAGACAACTTGTAGGATTTAACTAACTTAATTTGACTTAGTTGGCTCAGTTAATTTGAGTCAAGGGTCTAACTAGAGTCATGTAGAGCGTCTCCTACTTTATAGGAGCCCTGGTTGAGTTTATTTTGAGTTTTAATTAATTAATTTAGTTTAACAGAGTTAAATTCAGTTAAGCTAGTTCCAACCGCTGGAGGAACTAATAGGAGGTCAGGCAATGGGCTGTTGCTTTATGTGTTCAACCAATTAATTGATGATTCACTCATAAATAACTCATGCATGTCAGATCTCAGAGTTACCTAGTTGAGATTGGAGTTCAATGGAAGTGTACTATCAGTTGTATAATCATCCAAATTATACAGGTGGTGCATGCAATCGGAGGAAGGCCTATGAGGATTGCGCAATTCCAACTGAGGAATTTCCCTAATTAATAGGGGCTAATTCCCAAGGAAACAACGCAAGGAAATAGAGACTTTGGCAATCAGAAAATTGGTTAAGTATTGGCCTAGGCTTGTATAGGAAGCTGTGAGACAGATAGAGATAATGTAGAGGTTGCTCAGGCTTGAGCAAAGCATTGTAATCTTCTCATATTTTCTGACTAATGCAATATACAGATAGCAAGGGTTTTTAGCTATGGCTTTCTTCGGGAAATCATTGTGTAATTTGTTGATTGGATTCTTTTTCTTGTATGCTTCGTGATTATCGATCAATTAATAGTTTCCGCTGATGAGTAGTGTAGATTCAAGGCTTTTGTTTTAACAAATCACATAAGCAGTTTGAATCTACAAGGAATTTCTACATGGTATTAGAGCAGAAATCACACTAGAAGAAAAGAATACGAGTTTGTCTTTGCGGGTGAAATCGAATTTGTAGGGTCATCCTTTAGAGCTAGCAAGATATCATTCTACGGATTGAGACTCGAATATGCCCTTTGATGGAAGTTCAAATTACATTGCTTAGAAGGACAAGACTGAGGCAGTGTTGGAAGATAATAGGCTGAAGGAATTCATAGACAATGATATTCCTAAGCCTCCAACAACTGATGCTCAAGATCTGGCAGAGTGGAAGAAATGTGTTGCAAAGGAGAGAAGGATCATACTAAAAGGAGTTTGAGATCATATTGTCTCGAACCTCCATGGGAATGATACACCATATGCAATGTGGCAAGTCTTGATAGACTTGTTTTAGAACAAAAACAACCACAGGAAGTTGGCACTGAAGGACAAGTTTCAGAAGATTAAGATGGAGAAGGGCAACACAATACCATAGTACTTGAGCAAGTTCACCGAATGTCAAGATGAGCTTGGGAGTGTTAGTATTACAGTTGTTGAAGATGATCTGGTCAACTTAACACTTCTAGGCCTTCCCAAGAGCTGGCACAACTACTAGGATTCGGTAATTGGAGGGAGCATCTACTAAAGTGGGAGTGTTTGTGGTATGACTTGGTGCAAGAAGAGGTAAGGAAGAGCACCAGAGATGGAACCTCATCCAAGCATGATGATGAGGAGAATTGTTCCTTTGTTGGAAAGGCAAAGAAAAGGAAAGGGAAGAAATCCAAATCCAAAGGGGATTGCAGTCAAGGTGGAAAGAAGAAGGACTTGTCAAAGATTAAATGTTTTCATTGTCATGAGTTGGGACACTATGCCACAAAATGTCCACACAAGAAAGCCGACAAGAAGGCCTCAGGAGGAGCAGTAGGTGAAACTCTAACTCCACAATTTGAGTTGGATTTCACTCTCATTGCATGCATGGTGACATCGATGATGGGTAGTGTGTGGTATCTGGATAATGGAGCCTCATTCCATATGACCGAAAATAAAGAATTTTTCAACGACTTGGAGGAGAAGGACCTCCAGATGCACATCGAGATGGGATATGATGGGAGGTATAGCATGACTGACATTGGTACTGTTACTTTTCAGAGGGAGTCTGGTTCTCCTCTCACATTAAAACATGTCATGTATGTTCTGGGTTTGAAGAAGAATTTCGTTTCAGTTGCTATTTTGGAAGACCATGGCTACAATGTGATATTTAGCAAAGGAAAGGATTTCCTTCATCACATAGCCACAGGATAAGTGAAGCGGATAGGGGTTCGGGTGAAGAACCTCTAAAAATTACATGTAGAAGATTGTGTAGAATTGAGCACAAAAGTAGAGAAGGTGCAGAGCCGAAATATCTGTGAATTATGGCATAGAAGATTGAGCCACTTGCACAATAGAGCCTTGAAAATCATGCAACATATTTCTACAGGACTTCCCAAGGGTGCACTAGAGCAGCAAGATACATGCAAAGGGTGTACATTAGGGAGGTACACCAAATCCACCTTTCATGATAAGGACAATTGAGTGTAAGTGATCCTTGAAAGAGTTCACTCAAATGTGTGTGTACCGTTCTCGACAGCCTCCACGACCAAGCATAGGTATTATGTAATATTTGTAGATGATTTCTCAAGTAAGTGTTGGATTTTCTTCATGCAAAAGAAAAATCAGATGTTCTCTAAATTTTGTGAATTTAAAGAACTTGTTGAGAAAGGCGTTGGTAGGAAAGTGAAGGCTCTTAGGAGAGATAATGGTGGACAATATGTGTCGAACGAATTCAAGCACTTCTGTGCATCAAAAGGCATTCAATGAGAGTTGATAGCACCCCATAACCCAAAACATAATGGGGTGGTTGATAGGAAGAACATAAGTATTGTGGGAGTTGCATGGACGATGTTACATGATCATGGGCTATCGTTGCACTTGTGGGATGAAGCATGCAACACAATTGTATATGTGCAGAACAAGAGTTCTCATCAAATTCTCGGGATGAGTACACTAGAAGAAGCTTTTTTAGGGAGGAAACCAAATGTGTCACACTTCAGGATCTTTGGTTCATCAATTTACAGTCATGTTACCACGGATGCAAGGAAAAATATAGAGCTAACAATTGAGTTGGGCATATTTGTGGGGTACACTAATACACCTCACAACTATTGGGTGTACCTACTGTTATAGGCCATTTTGTCACATCTAGTCAATAAGCCTTCAAACATGATCATTCACATCCTTTGAACACTTTGTCATCCTCCCTACACAAAGCCCTAAGCATGACTCTTTCTAATCCTTGAGTTTTGCCTGAAAGTACCTTATTTCAGTCATTCTAAGGACCAATGCACCGTGACCCCTCATTGGCCAGCGTTGACTACCAGGTTGCCCTACTCTACACTTGCATTGATCACCAACAAGTTGCTCAGTGTTGCGAGTGCACTGATTTTAGAAATCCGGGAAAACAAAAAAGAATCTTGAAGCTTCCTCTTCCAGAAACTTCTAGGATCTGTTGTAACTATTTACCTTAGATAAAAATCTCGAACCCTATCTTATTCTACCTTGGAGTTTCATCCCTTGCCCCTTGAGCTCATCCTCCTATCAAGAGTTGATCTCAAGCCTAGATTGGTAAAAGAATAAGAATTCATGAACTACCTCCTTCACCTATATATTTACTTCCATCCATAGGCAAGGGGTTGGATTTTGGAGAGTGATTCTATCCTTATGCTATTGATGTGAGAGATATTTTCCTATGCATTAGGGTGATTAGAGGTGCACTTTGTGACAAGGAAAGGACAAGTCAACTTGGAGGAGCTCTTCTTCAAGATCAACACTTATTTTAAGTTGTAACTCACTCCATTTTCTTTGTTTTCCTATATATGATGTTATGGTTTCGTGTATTTCAATACCATGTTGATCTATTGATGTTATGGTTTCGTGTATTTCAATACCATGTTGATCTATTGAATAAAGTGATTGGATGATGCTACATGGATTCTGTAGATTGTTGGCTTGTGTTGTTTGGTTGTGTAGGTTCTAATTATAGTGATCAGAGCTAGGATTGGAGCATATAAGCCAAGGAAGGAGCAAAGCATATGACAGATTCTAGGTAGTTTTCATCCTGTTATCTATCTACTTTAAGGAAAACATTAGTCTCCTTATTTTTGTTGTTGTTCTAGGTCAGTCCACCAGGCCTAGGGAAGATACTTCTGTATGTAATCGTAGAATCTGTGTAACACCTGCCATCTCACAGGATGACAGCTGTTCGTAGAGATGTGAAGTTTGATGAAGAGAAGGCCATGAGATGTTCCCTTGAGTGGGAGCTTCATCTACATGCAGATGGGGATATTTTGACTCCAAAGGAAGAACCTTAGGATGATGTGGAGCAGCCACATGTAGAGGAGCCGAGAGTAGAAGAACCCACACATGCAAAGACATGTAGAGATGGAAGGAAGCACACCAGAGAAGTTGACATATTGATGGTTGATGCTAGAGAGAATGTGGGAGCACCCACATCACAACGTAGGTAGAGGAGGTCACCAGATCAGTACACTCGCTACATGGCTTTGATGAGAGAGAGTGTAGAGACTCAACCATCCTCATTCGAGGAAGCAGTGCAACAACCAGTATGGGTCGATGCCATGGTAGAGCAATATGACTCCATTATTAGGAACAATGTTTGGGAAGTTGTCCCAAGGTTGGAGGACAAATCAGTGGTAGGTTCCAGGTGGATCTACAAGTTGAAGCAAGCAGTATATGGGAGTGTCGAGAAACATATGGCCAAATTTGTGGCCAAGGGGTTCTCTCAGGTGGAGGGAATTGGTTACGAGGATACCTTTGCTCCAGTAGCAAGATACTCTTCAATAAGATCTATTCTATCACTTTTAGCACATATGGGATGGAAGGTACATTAGATGGATGTGAAGACATCCTTCCTCAAATAGTGATTGAAGAAGAGGTGTCCATAGAGCAACTAGAAGGAATTGAGACCTTCAACAGAGAATCACATGTGTGTGGACTCAAGTGAGCGTTGTATGTATTGAAACAAGAACCCCATGCTTGGTACACCATGATCGACAATTATTTCGCCAGGTTGGGCTTCACCAAAAGTGAAGCAGATGCAAACCTTTACCATATTGTGGTTGAAGGTAAATTATTGATTATAGTATTATATGTTGATGTTTTAATTCTAACAGGTGATGAGAGGCTGGTCAAATATTGCAAAGAGGATCTTACAAGAGAATTCGAGATGGACCTGGGGCTCATGCATTATTTCCTCTACATGGAATTATGGCAAGGAGATGGGAATTGTTTGTCTCTCAGGGCAAGTATGCCAATGAGATACTGAAGAAGTTCCACATGGGGAGCAACAAACTCATGGAGACTCCTATAGCAAGGAATTGGAGGAAGGAATATGCTACTTTAGGTGAAGTAGTGAAGGCTACTATTTACAGGAAGCTTTTGGGTTCACTTATGTATTTGGTGAACACACGACCAAACATGTTTTTTTGCAGTTAACTAACTTATTTAAGAAATGGTTAAGCAAATCAAACTGTATTGGAAGGCAACTAAACATGTGTTGAGATACCTCAGAGGCACCACTTAGTTTGGTCTTCGGTACAAACAGACAAAGGGAGTGAAGCTTCAAGGCTTCACAGATGTAGATTGGGTAGGGAGTCCATCAGACATGAAGAGCACATCATGGGGAATCTTGAGTATTGGGTCAACAACAGTTTCTTGGTACAACAAGAAGCAGAGATCAATTACACTCATTTCAGCAGAAGTAGAGTATATGGCTTCCAGTCAAGCAACTTGTGAGGATATCTAAATGAGGAAGATCCTTGTTAGGTTATTTGGTCAGTAGATGGATCCTACAGTGATTTACTGTGACAATAAGATTTGTATCAAACTCTTTGAGAATCCAGTTTTTCATGATCGATCTAAGTGTATCGACATTCGATATCACCATCTACGAGATTGTGTGTAGAGGAGAATCATGTTGCTGGAGTACATTCCTATAGAGGAATATGATGCAAACATATTGACTAAGGCACTATCAAGAGGCAAATTCAAGTTCCATAGAGGTAGGATTGGGGTATCTAATAATCCCTTTCTTGTTGAGAGGGAGTGTTGAAAATTCCACAAGAAAAATCCTGATTTAATTTTCCCTTGAATTAAAATAGGAATAAAATTGTAATTCCACATCACAAGGCAACTTGTACGAGTTAACTAGGTTAAGTTGACCTAGTTGGCTTAGTTAATTCGAGCTGAGGGTCTAACTAGAGTCATGTAGAGCGTCTCCTACTTTGTAGGAGCCGTGGTTGAGTTTATTTTTAGTTGTAATTAATTAATTCAGTCTAACTGAGTTAAAGTCAGTTAAACTAGTTCGAACTACTGAAGGAACTAGTAGGAGTTCAGGCAATGGGGTGCTGCTTCATGTGTTCAACAAGTTAACTGATGATTCACTCTTAAATCACTCATGCATGTCAGATCTATGTTAGGGAGCAATGGTTGCAGAAATATCATGTGGTTCACCCAGTTTGGGCTACGTCAGCCAGTCCTTCCATCCAGCAAAATTACAGCAAATCCGCTGTAATATCACAGTCTCATCACAGAAATACACATCTATCTTCAAATACAATACATACATAGGGCATAATACCGTCAGATCATCTAATGAACGGCCCAGATTGACTAGAAATTACTATACTTTTGCGAGTTCAAAGGGTCCTATGTGGCGATACCTAATCAGGTCTAAGAGTTACCCAATTGAGATTGGAGTTCAAGGGCAGTGTACTATTAGTTGTATAATCATCCAAATTGTACAGGTGGTGCATGCAGTCACAAGAAGGCCTATGAGGATTGTGCAATTCCAATTAAGGAATTTCCATAATTAATAGGGGTTAATTCCCAAGGAAACAACACAAGGAAATGAGGACTTGGGTAAGAATAAAATTGGTTTAAGTATTGGCTTAGGCTTGTCTAGGAAGCTATGAGACAGATAGAGATAGTGTAGAGGTTGCTTGGGCTTAAGCAAAGCATTGTAATCTTCTCATATTTTCTGAATAATGCAATATACATATAGCAGGGGTTTTTGGCTGTGGATTTCCTAGGAAATCATTTTGTAATCTGTTGATTGAATTCTTTCTCTTGTATGCTCCATGATTTCTTGATCATTTTTTTTTTTTTTGATGATGAATAGAGTAGATTCAAGTCTTTTGTTTTAGCAAATCACACAAGCAATTTGAATCTACAAGGAATTTCTACACAACCTTCTTCCTTAACTTGTCCTAGCCCAACCATGAAAGAAACATCAAAGAAACTCCTCTTAAACTTCAAGTAGACACCTAGAGTCTATAGCTAAATTTCAGAGCTCCTTCACCTTAGACGAGTTTCTCTTAGGATGGTGAGAATGAGGTCTCTCCTCATTCATATTTAAATGAGTTCATGTGGCAATGACTAGCCCATCCTTGGGTCTTCTTTAAGTCAAGATTACCCTTCATCTTGTGCCACATTTGCCCACACATAAATAAAAAATATTTTTTCCATTTCTACAAGGCATCTCTTGGTGCTTTGAATGATTCCTTGCTCTTTTAAGGATGCCCTACATTCTCCAAGTGCCAAGTGTCCAATTCTCCTGATGGTTTTGGCCCCACACCTTTGGGTACAAAAACCCATGCTTGGGTTCTAAGCCTACAAACCATATTTGTGAGGCCCATTCCTCTGAAAATCTTTAGCCTAGGGTTTGGAGTACCTTCCAAGCTATAACCTCAACAAATGTAGCGAAGAGATCAGTTAGATCAACTCCAATTGTTGCAGCAGAATGACTACCTTTGTATATGGACCCACAATATCATAGTAGCAGGAGATCAGTGTCAGCAGGATGCAGTTAGATAGACAGTAGCAGAGCTAGTTGTAGTCAGTACTTGAGAGATAGTTGCAGAACTAGTTTCAGTGGCACACGCAATGCAAATTGCTTAGTTGTAGTGTGCAGATGTAGTTACAGCCAAAGTGATTTTCCATTGGTAGATTGACACTCATAGGGAGAATAAATTCAGAGGGGGAATCCCTATGGAATCTTAGAGCTTTAAGGTCTGAGGATATCAATACACAGTTGCAATGATAACAACAATGTAGATGCAGTGGCAACATAACAACAATAGCGCAGAGACATCAACAGTGTGAGATCAGAGATTGTTTTAGCTACAAGTTGGTGGCAGATGAATTTGAGTATGTGCAGTTGCATTGTGGACAGTGAGATGTAGGTATATCACAGATGTCAGACACCAACAACGTGATCAATCCAGTTACAAAGGATTTATAGAGAGAGAGAACACCTTCCTTGCTAAGAGGGAGTGTTAGTTTTTGAGATGGAATTTTGGAGTAGCATCAGACATGTGTTCTAGTCTCTGAAGTGTCTAAGAGGCTAAGGAACATGATATCTCTAATACCCATAAATTGTTTCACGATATATGACTCTTAAACACGTTAATTAAATTAATTAATCATACAATTAAAATTTCCTAAGTCTAACTTAGGAAAATTGGTTAATTAAAGGGTATTAATTGAGGAAATCAAATTTTTCTCTAGAGACTTCTCAAAAGTGATTTGACGAAGTCTAAGATGATTTGAGCCATTGATCACGATTAGATATTGGTCATTGGTGTTCCAACAAGATAATTGTAAGAGCAAGTTGATATGGCTTAGAGAAGACACACCGAATGAGCAAGAGAGAAGGGTAGTGCGAATTTCCCAGTGTGCAATATTCAATGGGGTAAGACTTTGAGCTCGCAGAGCATTAGTGAAAGGGTTTCAACAGAAATTGGAGAGAGAATTCCAAGGGAGATTTCCACATATTTCCAAAGTTAGAGGGAAGGTCAATTTCTTCTCTAGGAAGGTTGTACAAGTGAGTGTGGGTTCTCTAGTGTGCAGATCTGGGCAGCAGATCGTATTTTTAGTTTTCGGGAATCAATTCCAAAGGACAGAGCGAGTTGCCTAGTGTGAATGAAGGATCACTAATAGAGTGCAGGATCAACAAAATCTTAGTTTCCAGCTAGAGCGTATTTCCCGCAACAATGTTTTTTGTGCACATTTATTCGAGGAGGTCGAGTTTGATTTTGCAAAGGAAACAAAGGGTTTCCAGGTCGATCTTCCATTTGGAGTGGTGGAGAAAATTTTCCAGAGCTTGGCTAATGTTTGGCAAGCATATCATTCTACTCTCTAATTTGTTGAAGATAAGAAAATATAAATCCTCATCTGCTGCACCGATTTTCCCTTCGAAATTTTTCCAGAGACGTTAGTGCAAAATTTGGTGTTGTTTTTATGTGCGTGCATTTATTTCTCAGTTCCTAATTTATTTTCGCATCATTTATCTTTAATTGTGAAGATTGCAGTAGTGAGCTATTTGTTATTTTTCGTTATTAAATAACAAAAGAAAAATAAACTGCATCAATTAAAATAATAGTTTCCAGTTTATTGCAATCATGGAAATTTCACATTGTCAGGATGCTTTTTTCCCTTTTGTTTGATGAGGATGCTAGGGACTAGCATTTTAGATTGCCCTAAGGAAGCATCATTAATTGGGATGCATTCCATGAGGCAATCAAAAGGATGTTGGAAATTGAGTTAGATGGAGGTCTATGCCTTAATAAGTTCCTAGCTGCAGTGAAAACCATTAAGTAAACTGTGAAGGAATTTTCTCTAAGGCTTAATAGCCTCCTTAGATAGGTCCTTGATAGTTTCAAACCCTTTGGTGGTATCCGATTTGATAAGTTTGGCAAGGGTTGTCATGAATATTTGACTTATGTTGTCAAAGATAAGAACCCCACAAACTTAGATGATGTAAAAAAGATTACAACTGAGGTTGAACAAAATCTCAATGTTGCTCAAATTGACATGTTCAACTATCCTAAGGTCAAGGTTGAGTCAAAGCCTAAGCCTAGTTCTCAAGGTGACCCCTTCATACAAGCCTTTGCTCAAAAGTTTGATAAGTTAATCATTGAAATCATTCAGGGTCAAAAGACTTTCACGAGTAGGATGGTGGTGATTGAAAGAGAGTGAGGGTCTAGGTCCAATTTTCCTCCTAAGAACCAATTCAACAAGGACAAATCTCTCCCTAGAAATGTTGCTGATGGAGATTGTATCATGCAAGAAAATGTCCCAAGCACTCTTTCCCCAACCAACTTGGTTGAATAAGGAGGGTCACATCATATTCACCTTTTGACGATCCTTAAGAGGATAATCCTTATGAGCAAGAGGAAGAGGAGGAAAATCCTAAGCATCTGAATGTAGTAAATGAGACTCATCCTTTCAACATCTTAGTTAGGGATACTTCCACCCAAATCCTATCCAAACCCAAATTGATGCTAACCAAGCCAAACTTGTGTTGGTTGTTGACAATAGTGGAATATTTAAAGGTATTCAATACTCTAGAATGAATAATGAGCAAGCCCAAGCAAGCTCTAGCTCTACAAATCCATCTCAAGGGAAGAACAATCCTCGAGGGCTACCTCAAAGTAAACCAAAGCCAAAACCCAAGAATGATGAGATTGAGTTAGATGTTAAAATACGTAATGTTTTGGCTAAGGTTAATGTGCAAGTCCCCTTTAAGGAGATGTATTAATTTTATATAACAATGGTATGTTCTATGCGTTAGTACAATTTACTTCATTGTTCCTTATGAGTCCAAAGACAATTTCCAATTATATCTAGTAGCAATTAGATTAACTTAAACACATTGACAGTAAATGCAGATAGAACATAAAACCATGTGTAGAAGACAAGCTAAGATAAGAGGACACAAGAGGTGACAGATGCCAAGGAGAAACCCCAATGTGAGGAAACCCTTTGATCAAATATTCTTATTATTCTTCAATAGTTCAAGAGAGAGAGAGAGAGTACAAATATCAAATTAACTTGTCCAAAATAGTCCTGTCAAATCAACAGCTAACAACCACCGAGCTTATCTCATTTCATGTTTCCCAAACCTGTCTACGTGGCTCACTGGGTCCCTCCATCTCCCTTACCGTCTCTGTTTATAAACCATCCGGATTCCGTGACTGAATTTTTTAAAACTTCTGAGCTGGGTAGGTGTTGTTGGACTTTGAATTGATGATTTAAATTAATGTTTGTAGTATGTCCCTTCTCTTACAACCTTCAGCTCCATCTTGAACGAATTAAAAACATTAATTTTCCCCTCTAAATTTTCCATTCCTGAAGAAATATGTAATTAGTGTTACAAGATGGTGTTCGAAATAAACCTGCAAGGTTTGTTGTAACACAATAGGCAGTGCTATCTCCTCCGGATCTCATAATATCAAGCCTAGTAAAACAAAGTAGCAGAAAGTGGTGAAATATTTCATTCATCTCCTAATTACCATCATCGATTTACAAAAGGGAGCAGAGCCAATCACAAACTACAGTCCCGTCTAACCAATGTCAAATTTGGTTGAAGGAAACTAGAAACCGATTGAAGTCAAGGAGATACGTCCCCTACAAGCAACTCCTTTCTGGCTATGCTTTCCTCTAAAGAATTTCCATGTTTTTGTAGTGAACACAAACACCTTTAAACGACATTCAAATCTTTCTGCCAATATATTACAATATTTTTCTTATTGTGTCATTTTCCTCTTTTGCACCCGAGTGCCCTAAGTGAACTTTCCACTAAAAAAAACAAATCGCTCAAGTGTTTATTTCTTAGTGAAATTTCCCTAAAATTAAGTGCCCTCAGTGAATAGATTGTCGTGCCCTTCATCACCCGCCCATTGCTAAAACATTATTCTCTAAGACAGCGACCCGTCTTGTGGATATAATAAATGTGGAGAATTCCCTTGAACCTGATCTAACCTTGTAGTGATGTCTTGCCCTTTTCCTCGCCCAACTAGTGGGGCAATCTTGAATCAAGTGTTTAAGATTATTATGTACAACAACAAAAAAATTTATGGAAATTTTACTAAAAAATAAACATTCCAACTATTTGCCTTTTTGTGGAAATTCCATAGAAGGCACTAGGATGCAAAAGAGGAAAAATGACACACAAGGCAAAATACAGTAATATATTAGCAGAAGGATTTGAATGCCTTAATTTTATCCTAGTCTTTGATTGTAACATTAGGATCCTTTTTTCTTAACTATTATTTCTTTTATCCATGTTTTCGAACATATTGAGTTGATTGCTTTATATATCTATATATATATATATATATTCCGTTAATTAGTTTTTATTTCTCATTTTATCATGTTGATTTATAACTTCTTAATTTTACCTTACCTCTATTTTTAGATTTTTTAGTTAATCCAATTTCAAATACCAATTTTAAGATCAATTTTTTTATTTTTTTTTTGTAAGCTACAAAAGGATCTATTCTATTATATGCGTAAAAATATGTACAAGCAACAGGTGATCTCAACCCGCCTCGAAGGGAAACCGGGTCTGTTGATCCCCATCAGTCTGAGAATGACAATTCAAAGCATGTGAACATACACCACCGAGTCTACAAAATGTATCTTGTTTTAACTACGAACAACCTTATGATTCTACCAACATACAACATTATGATTCTACCTACATACAACATTATAACAATTCAGGAACATTATCAAAAAACTGGTTCTCCTAGCGATTGACTGAAGGATTAAAAAGAAGACTGAACAGAAAACTCAATCTACCATGGCTTCCGTCTTGACCTCCTCCTTGCGCTGTCCATTAGTTATCTTTCTCAGCATAGTTTGAATTTCCTCTAACCTGGTATCCTGCATCTGGATAGTGACATGAAGATTTTTCATCTCCCTTCTTAGGTTGGGGATTCCTTGAGCTATTTCAATCATCTCTTCTGCTACCTGTTCCATTGCTTTTGCTATTAACCTTTTCACTACCCAATAAACATGCAGGGCTTGTTTGTACAGAGATAACCGACCCCTAGTGTTTCCTGGGTCAGGTAAAAGAGTGCTCCAGTCCTCCATTTCAGGGTCAGAGGGTTCATGCAACACATTGTTCTCCAGCTCCTGAATAATTTTCCTAATATCCTCATTCGTCCCTTCATTATACGCCTTTTCCGCGTCCTGAGCCATCTGCTCTGTCGTTCTCCTTCCTCGTTTCTGGCGGTTTGTATGTTGCATCTCGGCTTCATAAGCATCTTCTTGCCAGCTTCTTCCCCGGCCTCTGCGACCTCTACCTTTGCCTCTACGAGAGGGTCTTCCTCTATTACAGCTCCGGCTGCCTTGCCCGTCCTCGACCGTCGCCTTTCCCCTCTGATCTTCCCTGCCTGCTTCCATTTCTCCCTCTTTCTCCCTTCTTCCTCTTCCGACTGTTCCCTCTCCTGATTGTTCACCCTCTCCGCTCTTCCTTTGGATGGCAAATGTTTTTCAACTTCCTGCGGATTTCCTCGCACCTCAGTTCTTTGCCTAGCTTGCTCTTTATCCTTCTGAGCTCCCTGCTTGTCCTTATCCTGTCCCATTTGGCTCCCTTTCTCATCTATATTTCCTCCTACCCTCCTTCTTCTCTCCGCCATTGTCTCCTGCCCTCTCCTGAGTCGAATACCCGGTTTTCTTTGACTGTTATTCTCTGCCCTCACCACTTTTCTAATCCTCTGGGTAATTTCTGCTTTGGTTTCGCCAGCTTTTAAATATTTTCCGTTGCCTATCCTACGCTCCATCGCCCCTACTATTCCATCATTCTCCCCTGTTCTCGCCATTACTCCTTCTCCTCCACACCTCGGTTTTCGACCACCTCTGCATGCCGGCTCTGCATACCTGTGGATGATTAACTCAGGAGGTGGCTTGAGCTTCCACGTCCTGCTTGCCATCATTTCTGCATACCTGTGGATGATTAACTCAGGAGTTGGCTTGAGCTGCCACGTCCTGCTTGCCATCATTTCTCCGCGTCGTGTCCTTTTCTTCACCCCGATTGGGGTCAATTTTAAGATCAATTTTGAAAATGAAAGCTACTAATATTTGAAAATGTAAATTATACTAAAAATATATTTTCCAAATATGTAAGATTTTAGTTACTCATTTTTTTTTGACATCTAGAAAATGGGATATGACTTTTTTAAGGTTGGGAGAAATTTTGATTGAAAAAATATTTGTAGAGTGTAAAAAAGAATTACGATTTCAAATTTATTTGAAGTAATTTTTATTTAGTTTATTTTTCTTTAAAGGAAATTATTATAGTTTGATTTTTTTGTTGTTGTTAAAATTCACATTTTTCCTATGTGCAATTGTGAGCTAACAAATGACATGATTGGTTTAAAATATAACAAAATTGTAATATACTTAAATAAAGATTTGTTTTTATAGAAATTTCAATGAAAAATAAACACTCCAACTATTTGTTTTTTTACTTAAGGAAAAAAAGACAAATCTCCAAATCTCAGGTTTATTGCTAAGATGTTTGCTAAGATGTTTCCACATAAATGCATTGAACGAAAATGCTAAGGATTATGCTAGACTATTTTATTGTAGTAGAGCTCCAATGGTCATCGACCATCATTCTTACCACACATAATTAAGGTATTTAAATCTTTTCTGCCAATATATTATTGTATTTTTCCTCTTTTGCATCCTAGTGCCTTCTGTGGAGTTTCCACAAAAAGTCAAATAGTTGGAATGTTTATTTTTTCAGTAAAATTTCCATAAAAACAAGTGCCCTCAATGAAGTTTTTGTTTTTTTTGTTTTTATTTTTGTCGCAGTGTACAATGAATGAAATTTGTGATATACAACAACAAAAAAATCCATAATTTAAAACAAATTTTTTTCCATAAAATAATACAATTAAACTTTTAATTATAAATCTTAAATTATATAGCATATTTATCATGTGTTTGACCAAAACAAATTGAAGAATTTTAACACCGTCCTACAACAAAAACATAACTGTTTAGTTATCCCTTCGGGCACCTAAAGGGTTATGTTTTCATTGTAGCGTAGCCCAGATCTATGATGACACTAACATAGAATTTCTTAAAATTATTGTATTTCAATTTTTTCATAGAAAATCTCAGATGATACAACTATTATGTAGAAACAATTTTTTTTTTTTTGTCTTACCGCGGTGGAAACCATTAAACGGATATATGCTTTTTGTTTACTTGTAAATATGAACCCACTAGAATTTTAGATATGTGAAATGAAACTGTGATATCTAGAGCAGAAATTTTATTTTATATGGTAATTTAATATATCTCTCTGAATAGAAGCCTGATTTTATATGCTATTTTATTATAGTTTTTCTTAAAAGGAAAGATTATTATTCTTGAGTGAGATATGGAAGTATGTTACTGTTACCATTTTAATATATTCTTGCTATTTGGGTTTGTTTTCGTGGTCAAAGTGAGTTAGATCACTTCTTGATGCGGCAAAGAGTTTTTTGGTGATAAGTCATTAGAAATGTTATTTGATATTTGGTTTATTCTATTGGTATTGGTACCATTTTTACAGAATAATAGATGAGTAATTAATTAGTTTTGGATAGTATGTATATATATATTTAAATGGATTAAAGTTTTAATTTAGAATTTTTTATTTGTCATCATGAAGTGTTTGATTTAGAGTTTATTATTTAAAGTAGATTTGGATATTAAAATATTTTTTCATAGTCTATTAAATTGGAAACTAGACTAATAGTAGGGTTGTTGCGCGTGTGTTTTGTAGTTTCTACCACACTTATCTCAAAGGTAGCAAGGTTTTCTCTTTGAAAGATTTTTGTGGGGTTGTAGCTCTGTTCACCTCCTTACCATGGTATTTTTAAAACTTAAGAATAATAATGAATAGATGGCTGTGAGGAGAATAGAGCACATCAAATGAAAATATTTCTAATATAATCTACAATCACATTTTCACCTGTTAGTAAATTTAGATGAACATGTAAAAACCATTTAAATTGTTAACTTTTAGCTTCTCTAATTCAAATGTGCCCCCCAACAATTAGAATAAAGTGACCTGCAAATTTAGAAACACTCATGTAATTCTAGATGAGGACCATCACAATGCTAAGCTTGAGTTTTTAGATGAGAAATTCCAGTGTTTTGGTGCATTAAACATATTATAGTGAATATTAAAAAAGATGTAGGTTGACAAATTTTAAAGATTTTCGAGTTTCAAAGTTAAATATCCACGAATTTCTGTCCCTTTAGAGGATGTGGTTTCCATTGATATTTAACTTTGAAATTCAAATTTCAGGCTATTTTCAAGATGTTAATATGTGAATAAAAATAGGAGAAAAGAAAATTATAGATGAATATGATAATCAACATGATACGTTATTGGCATTTGATACCTATCTAGTATTTGAAGTATAAAACTCATTGACTTTTCCAATGGCACATATCATTTTTTATTTGAACTATATATATATATTTAACATTGTATGACATTTATGTGAAATAGGGCGATATTTCAATATGAAGTCTACTTATGCATTTGGCATGTTAGAAGAGCATCGTTAAAAAATCTTGTAAAGAAAGTGAAAGATGATACTACAAGACCTGCTATGTTTAAGCGTCTAGGTGACATTATGCATTGTTAGAAAAATGCAAATTCTGCACTTGAGAAGACCAACAAATTTCTAAATGACTTCCAAGAGGAAACCACATTTGTTGAGTACTTTCGAGCGTGATGGTTGGACATAATAGTTTGATTTATGTAGCTTTATTTTTCATATTTTTGGTATATTTGTATTCACTGTTCACATACTTTCTTTTATGTTAATCATAAATGTGGGAAAAATGTTGTCGTCACTTAAAGCATGTTGAAAAAGAAACAAATGGAGCTATTGAGTCCTACCATTCACATTTGAAACAAGTTCTTTTGAAGTCAATACGAGCAACTTCACATCGTCAAGTGGATTGGTTGGTGCATTAGTTGTGTTCAATGGTCCACATTTTTTATTGGTGGCATCAATGTGCAAAGGAAAATGGTTTTCATAGAAACTATACGGTGGAGAAAATAGAAGCTCATTCATGGCTAATGGCACAATCTATTCTATATTGTAATGTGACACTGCACCACTCAAATTCTTCAATAACATGGGTGCAAATCCAACATGGTATCAATAAATCATATATGGTATGCCATTCAAGTTCAAGTTTTGCTATGTGTGATTGTAGTTGGGCAAAAAATGGATACCTTTGCAAACGTGTCATCAAGGTTAGCATGATGAGGGAAAAAATAAGGTTGGAACAAGAAAAACTAGAAGCAAGGATCAATGCAACAACCCAAAACCAGGTGATTTGAGTATTTTTTATTGAATAAGTAGATCAATAATAATAAATAAGAGTCATTGTGATCTAATACGATACAATGTTTTGTTCACAGATACCTGAAAATGATAACTTTGAAAGTGTGGATAACTTGGAGGTTGATGTCATGGTAATAATTTCATAACTCCGCAAATTTCATATTTGCTATCACTCTTTTACTATTGTTCTCACTATTTGTTTTTTTTGCTTTGTAGGTAAATGATAATGTTAGTGCTTCCATGGATTCTTATGTTGATGTCATGGTAATAATTTCATAACTTGGCGAATTTTATGTTTTTTATCACTCTTTTACTGTTGTTATGACTATTTATTTTTTTGTTTTGTAGGTAAATGATAATGTTAATTATGTTTTTCATCACTCTTTTACTGTTGTTATGACTATTTGTTTTTTGTTTTGTAGGTAAATAATAATATTAATTATTCCATGGATTCTTCAATTAATGTTGATCCAAGTCACAAACAAGAAAAGATCTCACAAAATATTTGGCATATTTTTGAGTCACTTATGCAGTTACCTGGTGATGAGTCACATCTCCACTTCTTAGAAAAACACATGGAAGATGTTGCAAGTGAATTCAAAACAACATTGACATCAACCACTTTGGGGTTGGACCATCCAGCTGCTCCATCTTTCCAACAAGTGCAAGATGGATTTGGATATACACTTGGGCGTGAAAGATATTTCTTAGAGAGGATGGTCACTCATAAGCGCTCATATACATCATCTAGCTCTGCACAATTTCCTCCCCCAACACAAGGTTCTAGAAGGAAAAAAACATTTGCTAATGAGCTTGATAGAGCTGCTACACGAGACAATGAAAGAAATACAAACATATGAAGGTGAGAATTACATATCTCAAATGTGAAGGTTAGTTTCAAATGTATTAATTTAAAACATGTATAATCTTAACTTGCAAAGAAATGCTAAGGAAGTTATTCATTCTATGGTTGGTAATGTAGGATCTAAAAAGTTTTTTAAAATAGCTTCAAGTGGAACAACTAAACTAAGAAGTTTGACTTATGTACCAACATCTATCATGTTCATTTTTTTGGTAAACCAACATATATCATGTTCATTTTTTTGGTAAACATGATGTTTTTCCTTGCATTTGTATTTGCTTTCCTCGTTGCAACTCTTTGTTTTAAGTGTCGTATGTGCACAAAGATATCATTAATTTACTTAGTATTTTAATTTCATTAATTTGCCTAGTGTTTTAGTTTCTTTACAGTGCCAACATGGGAGAGATTAAAGCAATGGAAAATTGAGTGTTCTAACACCCTACTCTACAATTTTGTTGGTTGAGTAATTATTTTGCTTTACGGTTAGATTGATTTGGAGACCCGAGTTAATATTCCATGCAATCTCCATCCCCTGTAATCCAAAATTCATTAGGGGAATTTTGAGGTCTAAAATGTGCCTCCTAAGAAATATGTACAACCAAAATAAACTTTATAAGAACCAATAGCATTCAAGATCATGATGTCAACCATGGGGGATGATTCACCATCTTTGGAGTAAAAAAGTAAAAATTTTAAAAAATAATAAAGTAATAAAACTATTTTTTCAACTCATATTTTCAACTTATCTCCTTAAGGTTTTACTTAAATTTCGAGCAGGAGTACATGAAAAACGTGATTGCAATCACGTTTTTGATGGACTCATTTTACATGTAGATGGGTACATCGAAAGTATGCACATGACGTACTTCTTGGATGACGAATCAATTTTTCATGTACGAGTGTTGTTGCTCGAAACTTGAGTAAACATAGTAGATAAGCTGAAAATACGAGTTGAATATATATACGATGTTGTTATATAAATATGATAAACCCATAGGGATATATATATATATATATATTATATTATTTATTTATATATATTTTCTCTTTAAAATTTGATGATGTAATCTAATATTACTTTATTATTTACACTATTATTTTATAATTTCCTTAGGAAGCTCATTTTAGACCTCAAAATTCCCCTAATGAGAGATAGACATACTACTTTGGAGATTCTCTCATAACTCTAAATCTAGCAGGAGAGAATTATCTTATCCCAAGATAGTTTGTGTGAATTTGGTGGACCTTGAATCTAAATGCAAACTTCTAAGAATTATATTATATTAAAGTTAATTTGATTGTTCTGTTAGTTAAATTAATTCGTTCATATGTTTTTTTGTTGGGCATTATTTTTGGATTTTCATTTCAATAAAAGTAAGGGAATATATGTTTAAATTTCATCATAGGTGTAATTTTTTATGATGATATTTGATAATATCAATTATTTTTATTAAATTATAAGTATATTAGTATTATTTAAATTCCAAATTTAGCAATTTTATATGTCATCAAAGGATTTGTTAAAAGTAAAGATATTTAAGAACATATTTTCTTTAAGTGTCAGTAACTTCAATTTAATTAACATTTCCCATGATACTATAAGAGCTTGATTATCTTCGGTTGTGGAAATATCACAATAGTGACAAGGTGGGAATACCATAATATCATCTTTCACAGTGGAATAGGATAACTTACTGGTTTGATGTATTGGGTTTTAAAGAAAATTCTGAACTAGCTAGTCCTAAAAGCTTCACAATTTTTTTTCTCTGACACGATTGTGGTTGCAACAACATTGAGTTATGTTTGTATAGAGTATACATTATAATTAAACATATATATGATAATTAGTAATAAATTATTTATTATCGAACTCATATAATATATTATCATATTATAAGTTGAATGTTAAATGGGAAAATTATAATTGAAAATGAGTGTTGGAATTGATGAGTTTATGTATACTAGGATTGTATTTCTATTCATTGTTAAATTAAGTTAGAATATTTTATCTAAAAAATTTGTGAATAATCTTTATTTGGCTAGAAACATTTTGATTAGAATGTTAACTTAGTTTGGTTTTATCCATTATAATAGTTTACAAAAATTAGTAAATGGAGGAAGTATTATAATGTTTAGAAGATATTTTATTTTGGATAAGAATTAGTACATCATCATTGCAATCTTATATTAAAATACCTAACTTTACGAATAAAGCTAATCATAATACCTAATTAATGAAATATATTATAAATAGATAATATTTATTAATAATTAAATTTTATGAAGTATTGACAAAAAAATTGCACACATCTATATCATAAGTATAATCTACATAAGATATGTAGGCATTATAGACTACTTAGTCATTACAAAAAAAAATCATTATGAGTTTTGATGTCATATTATAAATTAAACCTTAATTTGTTACATCGATAGATTCTTTCTCTCCCTAATGTTTGGAGGTAGCTTTGCTCTTGTAAAGTTATTTAAGGTTCTCATTTTCTTAATAACAATTCAGTTTAACATTTAATCTATACAAACTCATATCATGAGTGGGATTTCCCATATCATTGTGAAATGCCACACAAAATAATGTAGACAAAGTCTCATTCTATACTTATTTATTTCAATGAGTTTCCTTTCATATTCCTAATAATTGTAGATAATTTACCAAATATTTATTCTCGAAATGCCTCTCCCCTAATTTTGTAATATCATTAAAAGTTGATATTTTTCTTCCATGTCTTGTAACCTAGTTTCCAACATTTATGTGTTTCTTCTTGCATTGAGTATTATATTTATATAAGTATCTCTTTTTTTAGCAACCCTATATCCTAAAGATTCCATGGTACATTTTTGTTCTCAACAATAGGCTTAGTGTTTGTTAAGTTGGGCTTTCAATATCTTGAAATACTAATCCAAAACCTTGGTGTTTTAGTTAGAGCCCATTTTCTCTTAAAAATATTATTGGCTAAAATACTCAATGATTCTACTAACCCCTATTTAACTTGATTACAATTTTGTTAAATTTTTAACCAATCATATTATTTGTTAGTTCACAATTGCACATAAAAAAAATGTGAATTTTAACAAAAAAGTTCAAACTATAATAGTTTCCTTTAAAGAAAAATAAAATTAGTTGAAATAAATTTGAAATCTTAATTTTTTTTAACACTCTACAAGCATTTTTCGATCAAAACTTCATTGATGTTAAAAAATCCATATCTCATTCTCTCTATGTCAAAAAAAAATGAGTAACCGAAATCTTACATCCTTGGAAAATATTCTTTTAGTATAATTTACATTTTGCAATAATCTAGAAAATCATAAATACATAATGTCATGATAATATTGCTTTAACATTAATATTTTTTTCTTTCTTTTTACTTTAATCAAACCACAATAATAATTCCATTGAGTGAAACATAAATTATTTCTCGAGCTATTGTTGCATTGTTGTTATTCAAAACAAACAAAATATTCATAATTAAAACATATATCCCAACAAACAGACATATCCAATATAATAGAAATGCATGGAAGACATCACAAATGAGTTCAAAACAACATTGACATTAAGCATTTTAAGGTTGGACCATCCAACTGGTCCATCTTTCCAACAAATGCAAGATGGATTTGGACATACATTGGGGTGTGCAAGGGATTTCTTGGAGAGGATGGTCACTCATAAGCACTCATATACATCATCTAGCTCTGCACAGGTTTCTCCCTAACACAGGGTTCTAGAAGGAAAAACACATTTGCTGATGAGATTGATAGAGCTGTTACATCAGACAATGAAAGAAATACAAACATGTGAAGGTGTGAAATATATACCTCAAATGTGAAGGTTAAAATTCAAATGATTTATTTAAAACATGTTACATCTAAACTTACAAAGCAATGCTAGAGAATTTAACAATTATATGGTTGGTAATACAGGATATAAAAAGCTTGTTAAAGATTACTTCAAGTGAAACAACTAAACTAAGAAGTTTGACTTATGTACCAACATCTATTATGTTCATTTTTTTTTGTAAACTCTCCCATCGAAGAGAAGTTAAAAAGGAACATGAAAGTTGACCTCCACAGGGTGTATGACTGTGTGGATTGGGAGTTTCTCTCAATGATCCTGTATAAAATTGGTTTTTTGCACAGGCACGTGAAGTGGATAATGGTTTGCTTAACATCAACGTCTATTGTTGTTCTCATCAACGGGGTTCCAATTCATTTCTTGAAAATCTATAGGGGGATCCACCAAGGATGTGCATTATCTCCACTTCTTTTCATTCTGATCATGGATGCCTTCAACAAGGGAGTTAAGGCCAGGTTTGAGGAAACCTTGATATCTGGATGCAAACTCTCTAGAGGATGCAAAATCTCTCATCTAATGCTTGTTTATGACATATTGTGTGTTGGTGAAACAAAACTCTTTGAGTGGGTCACTTTTCATAGGATCTTCATGGATTTTGGTAAAGTTTCTGGGCTCTACATAAACAAAGACAAAATTGAACTGATAGATGTGGTGGTGGATGACCAAAAACTACTTGAAATAACGTCCCTGTTTGGAATAAAAATCCACTCTATGATAGATGGTTTTAAATACCTGGGATGTTTTCTAAAGCCTAACAAGTACTTATTGAATGATTGGGGATGACTTCTTTCTAAAAAAAAAAAAAAAAAGACTATCTTGTTGCGACCAAACATGCCTGACATTGGGTGGCATAGTCTTTATGATAAAGGCTGTCTTGATTAGCATCCCGGTCTATTGGATGCATCTCTTTCATCTTCCCCAATCCGTCACCAACAATATAAACTCAGTGGTGGCTAAGTTTCTTTGGTGTGGTTTTTGGTGAAGTAAAGAAGATCCATCTAATTGGGTTAATGTCCATTTCCAGGTTGATTATATGTGGAGGCTCAGGCATTATTGACACACGAGCCTTTAACCTGGCCCTTTTGGAAACAAATTTATGGAGTTTATTTTGTGAGAAACGACTCTGGCAGAGCATAATGAAAGACAAATACTCTCTTCAATGTAGACTCGAGGAATCTATTGTTGAGGGGGCACCTTCAGTGGGCCGACATTCCAAGATTTGGGGCAGTATTAGAGTTTTCATTTCGTGGCTAAGCAATAACCTTCGACGGGTGGTTGGAAATGGACAGAGGATCCACATTGGTTTGGATGCCATAAAGGGTTTCAGTGGATGCCACTCCCTTCCAATACAGATAATCAACTCTCTCTCCTATATGGGGATGAACACCCTTGCTGGCCCGTGGGAGAGATATAGACATGTCTGTGTTGCTCAGAACTGGCCACATGCATGGAATATTGGTTTATAGGAGGACATGACAACTGAGTGGGAACACTATCGTAGTAGTCTATGCATGGTCGGTATCCACTTATCACTGAGTCTGGATAAGCTAGTGTGGGGGGCCAAATGGTCAATGATAGAATCCTTGTCAAGGAGGCCTATGACCACATCACTTCGACCTCTCTTCCCCTCCCATTCACAGAATGCACCTTGCTCATTTGGAAATGGGATGCTCCCTTGAAGCTCAAATGCTTCTCTTGGCTCGCCATCCATAATAGAGTCCTGACCTAGGACAATATTCTCAAGAGAGTCTTTTTTGACCTTGGATGGTGCCCTCTTTGCAGGTTGGATTCAGAGAATGGCCCACACCTATTCTTACGCTATCCTTTTGCCTCTAAAATATGGGCAGAGGTATCAATTCTTTTGGGAATCCCTGCTATTAGTAATGTACCCTCCATCCATGATTGCATACTCCTTTGGAACTGCAGAATGAAGGCCTACAAGACTGTCCCTCTCTATGTTCTATGGGGCATCTAGAGGGCCCATAATGCCCTTATTTTCGAAGGAAAATCTCTGGACATCAAACAAGATGCTATAGGTATAGTGGCATTCTTCCAAGAGATTGTCCCTTGGCAACCAAAAATCCCTCATCGATCTATCTCTTATTCGGATGTGGAGGGAATTTATCCAATATGTTTCTTTGATGGGGCTTCCTCCGGTGGTGACTATGGATGTGGGGTTGTTCTTCATTTCGACCCAGATGTTCACTTCCATTTCTCCTGGTATGGTGGTAGAGGAGACAACTATAGGGATGAGCTATTAGCTCTTTGGGGCGCCCTACAATGTGCTTCCTGGCTTGGCATTGACAAAATCTTAATCATTGGCAACTCCTTATCTACGATTAACTGGGTGAAAGGCATATAGTCTCTTGATGTCCCTAATCTCTGCAACTGGTTGCTGCATATTAGGAATCTCCTACCTCTCATCCCATAAATCTACTTCAAGCATGTCTACTGGGAACAAAATTTGGAGGCAGATTCTCTTTCCACTCTCAGCCTCTCCCTCTGCCCTGGGTTCATGTTCTTTGAACTCTTTTCTGGTGGTCGGAGCAATGACATGGGTTTTTTTGAGATCTAGTTCCCTCCCCTGTCTTTGGTTTTTTTGTTTCCATTTTTGCATTGAACTGAATGGATTTTTGTTGGTTTCCCCTATTTATTTCCTTTTTTGATATTGTCAGTGATGTATCTCTGCTCTATTTGGATCAATGATTTGACACTACAATAGATTCTATCATGAGATAGATGTTGGTGGAACACACTTACTCTTGTCTGCAATCTATCTTGTAAAGAATCGTGAATACGTAAAACTTTCTCTTTATTGAATGGAAGTTCTGGTTTTTTCGTCTAAAAAAAAGAGATTCTTTTGTGCTATAAATTATTTATTCTTGTACAATTTTTTATTCATGATGATTACCATAAAATATTTGAGGATTGTATCCAAAATGCTAGTTTGATTCAAGATCTCTAATACAACTCTTTCTTTTGATTCCCTCAATGTTTAATGACATTAGAAACACTTTGACAAACTTTTTAGAGTATGATGTAAATGATTCATTGTGAATTGTTCATGTATGCAAACAATTGTATAAATATTGACTTTTGTAAAAGTCTTCCAAACTAAATGAATTTGAAACATGAAAATTTTGAATAAATTTAATACTTGGATCATGAAAAACTATCTTTAATAATAAACACAATCATTATCATTAAATAGGTCACCACCTATAAGAAATATATCTTAACGTTATAAATATTCTAGAGAAAAAGAATATGAATAACCTTTTAAATATAAAAATTGACAACCATAAGATTTTCATTTTTGGAATGTTGAAAAAGAAAATATTGAATCTTCTCCTTTTAAACTTGAGAAAGACAATAAAGAAACAATGATGACATGACATAAACAAAAAACACATTTGTAAAGAAATAAGTGTGGAAAACTCCTCTTTGTAAAATTTAGTCCTAAATAATGTTCCCACATGAAAAATTAAAAGTTCATATAATTATGAAATATCTGATTTTAATAAAAAAAATTAAGTATTTAATAAACTATATTTTATACATATGTTTATAGTAAATTAAAAAAAAAAACTTAAAATAAGAACAAATCAAATAAAAATTGTTTAATATTTTTTTCACATTAAATTATATTTAGATATTTATAAATTATTTAATAACATTTTATATATATTTATAAAAATATTATTATTATTATTTAAATAATAATTAAATTAATATTTTATTAATATTTTTTAAATACTATTATTATTAATATTTTTTTTAAATAAAAATTAAATTACATATATATAAGAATTCTCTTATAAACTAAGAAAATAAAATATGTTAGTTTAAAATAAATAAATCATAATTCAGATCTATGTAGCTGAGGGGAGTGCGATTAATTAAATTATAAAGTGAAAACAACAACCACTTCAATCTCACCACGTGAAGGCATGTACATATCTTTATGCCTCGAGCTCCTCGATTAAGGCGGAAGAACAATACAATTGTAAGACACTTTAAGGGAATGACAATACTAACTATAAGGAGCTGTTAAGAGATAGTTTTTTGCTGCACCATTTTCTGGTGAAAATAATTTCATTATCAACATTAACGTCTGTTAGTATAAGCAAAGATAAATAGATGGGTCCACACATCCATGTCAGTAGGTTTATCGAATTTGCAATCGGGATAAGGGTTGCCATCAACAACAGTCAACTGTAGCTATAACCAGGAAGTCAAAAGTGGTCAAAGCATCTTCAAAATGTCCTCCAAGCAGCTCAGTCAACAGTAGATAAATTCGACCTTCCAAGAGGGTCAAATTCAACCCAAAAACAGTTTGGTCAACCCAGTCAAACACTGTTGTAATTTCTGCGGTCAAAGGCTAAAGTCAAACTAGTCAAATTGTTGTAATCACCTTGAAAACTATGCCAATAAATGCGACCTTCAAAAATCAAAATTCTGCCCGCTAGAATGAAGTCAACGTTGCCTTGTTTCCTGAAATTTTCGGTGAGCAAACTAACCCAAAAAATTATCCTCCTTTCACACGTGCGAAGTAGAGAAGGTTGCCTCCAAGCTGTATGAACCATTCAAGAGAGGAGAGAGAGAGATATGTGATGAGATGAGTGATGCCCAAATGAGGAGAGAGGTCACTCCTATTTATACACTTCGTTGAGAGTGAGGAGACATATCTATTGGGCTTATGAGCCTACATTTGACTAAGGCCGACCTTGATAATTTATGCATGAGAGAGAATAAATTCAAAATTCCATTTCTGCTTATGAGAATGAGATGATCTTTATATCAAAATTGGACCTCTCGAAAAGAGGAATCCAATGCAATAATCATCTCCATCATATGAGCTGTCCTAAGGTGGAATTTGGCCCTAGTTTCCAATTTTAACACTCCCTCTCAACTAAGGAGAATGCTACCCTCCAATCCATCTATCATCATCATGCCAGCCTGCCATCCTGTAAAATCCCTATCATCATTTCCCTGCTCTGTTGAACCACGAATTAATAATGAAGAAGTGACCGAGAGTGAGTCATAAGATCATACCACTCTCCACTAACAAAAGTCAGTCCTTGATCCCAAATCAAGTTGTTGAACACCATGCATCCTAGTCATAGGGAGTATGAAAGTACATGATGCGTCCATCAATAGTGCTATGGTCCCTAACCATCTTTTCCCAACTCATTGGCCAGATGAGAGGTACTTCCCATGAGTCCCAGACTCCATGGGTAGGATCTGTGCAAAGGCATCGACAGGAGAAGGTGAACCACTCATCTTGCTCATATGCCATAGGAGAAGGTGAACCACTCATCTTATGCATATGTCAATCGTAGGGGAAGGTGAACCACTCACCCTACACACATGTCAACCATAATGGGGTATCACAGGGGTAGGTGAACCACTCACCCTGTATCTAGTGCACCACTAGGGGAAGGTGAACCACTCACCCTATATCTAGCGCACCATTAGGGGAAGGTGAACCACTCACCCTGTATATAGCACACCACTATGGGAAGGTGAACCACTCACCCTATGGTCGCTCATAGCTCCAAGAAGTACCCCAAGCCCCCTATGAACTCCCAGAGCTCTGTGTCCAACTCATATTGGACCCTCATAGGAGGGTTGTTTCATGAGTCCAAGTCTCTCTCGGAAGGTTAAGAATTTGACCTTCCCAAAAGGCTTCGTGAGAATGTCCGTGACCAGCTCATCTGTCCTGATGTGTTGGAGCATTATTTCTCCCCATTATACAATATCTTGGATAAAGTGGTACCTAATATCAATGTGCTTGGAGTGGTCGTGGAACACGAGATTCTTTAATAGGCGAATCCCACTCTGGTTGTCATAAAAGATCATAGTGTTATCCAACATGTGCTAAAATAGCTCACTGAAGAACTTTCCCAACCAAACGGTTTCACAATAGGCCATACTCGCAACAATGTATTAGGCCTCGACAATGTTTAGTGCAACCGACTTCTACTTCTTGCTCGTCCAAGATATAGAAGCAGACCCCAAAGAGAAGTAACACCTAGATGTGCTCTTATGATCCACCACACTTCTAGCCCAATCAACATCTAAATATCCATGAAGCCTCAAGTTTCCAATAATGTATCTCAGTCCATAGTGGACTGTGTCCCGAAGATATCTCAAGAGATTCTTAGCAGCAATCCAATGAATGTGATGAGGCTCGACCATAAATTGACTCAACATGTTCACAACGAAGCATATGTCAGGACTGGAGTTGACCAAGAACATTAGGGCCCCCACAAGTTGACGATGCATGGAAGGGTTCGCTAATCCGGGCCCAACAACACTTCCACATAGCTTCTTGAAGTTGAGTTCCATCGGAGGAGTCACAAACTTGCAATCCACCATTCCACATCTCTCAAGTGGCTTCACAATGTATTTTCTGTGAGAAAGGAAAATCTCGCCTGGCTTTTGCCAGACCTAAAGCCCTAGGAAGTAATGCATTAGTCCTAGGTCCTTCATCTCGAATTCGGAAGCAAACCCTATCTTGCATTGATGAATGAGAGGGTCATTACCTGTTAGAAAGAGATCATCCACATAAAGGACCAGAATGAGAGGCTTGTCATTTTCAACCTTGAAGTATAGGTTCGAGTCAACATCGCTCCTTATAAATCCCAACTTCATAAGCTAACTATCAATCCTATCATACCAAGCCCTAGGGGCTTGCTTCTACCCATAGAGGGATTTCTTCAACCTACATACATGTGTCTCCTGATTTTGAACTTCGAACCCCTCAGGTTGTTCCACAAAGACTTCATCTTTAAGTGAATCATGCAAGAAGGAATTTTTGACATCCATCTGGTGTAGGCACGATCCTTGTGATGCGGAAAGGGCTATGATCGAACATATGGTGGTATATCGAGCAACTGGTGCAAATATCTCATTATAGTCTACTCCTTCCTTTTGAGAGAAGCCTCGAGCAACAAATCTGGCCTTGAACTTTTCAACACTCCCATCAACTCCATATTTGATCTTGTAGAGCCATTTTGAAGTGACCATTGACTTATCCTTGGGTTTAGGAACCACATCCTAGACATCATTCTTCATGATCAACTCATACTCCTCGTTCATCGCATCCTTCCAAACTTGGTGTTTCACGACTTCTTGGAATGTGCAAGGATCATATTATATAATGGTACGCATGGCAGCTAAGTACCCTTGGTACCTATTCGACTTCTTGCTTTCACGAAATTTCCCCCTTGGTGCAATATGTTTCTCAGGAACTTCAAGAGTATCATTGAGCCGCAAAGGTATTTTTCTTGAAGTAGTGGGCTCACTAGGAGGAGGATTAATGGGATCCATCAGACCTTCCACATCGGGCATTAGTTCATCAAACAAAGGTTCATCCTCCTTTTATGCATCAACATCATCATTGTCCTTCCTAGGGATAGGAAGTTCTCAGGCTTTCCAGTGAATACTTCTTCAACTGTCTTGAAGTCCAAAGCTTGTTGTGGGCATCTATTTTGGACATACACAACAATGCTGGTAGCTTCTCCCCATAAGAACTTCGGAAGACCTTGATCATGTAACATAGCACGGGTGGCTTCTATGATAGTACGATTCTTCCTTTTAGCAACACCATTTTGTTGAGGAGTATATGCAGTAGTGGTATCCCTCTTAATGCCACCTTCTCTACAATAGTCTTTAAATTCATTTGACTCATATTCGGTTCTATTGTTGGTCCTCAATATTTTGATCTTCTTCCCTGTTTGATTCTCGACCAAGTCTTTGAAAGAGCGGAACCATTCGAATACTTCATCCTTCTTCTTTAAGAAATAAATCCATGTTTTGCGGGAGAAGTCATCCACAAAAATATCATAGTACAAATATCCACCCAAAGATGTCACGGGCAACATACCTGATAGATCAGAATGGACCAATTGAAGAATATCGGTGGTTTGAGTTTCACTTGAGGGGAATGGTCCCCTTGTATGTTTTCCAGCTTCACATCCTTGACAAACACCTTCATGACCTAAGTTGAATTCGGGATACATGTGAGCATATTCCTTACACTAGGTAAGGCTTTGAAATGAAGGTGAGAAAATATCTGGTGCCATAATTTAGATTGAAGAGAAGTATCACAAGTAATTTCTCCCAACGAAATTCCTCCAACCTGATAGAGACCTTCAATCCTGAATCCAGGAGTGAATGCATCTCATGAGTTCCTTTTCCAAACACGAACCTTCCCATCAATGAATAACACCTTGAAACCTTTATCTTCCATTGCAAAAATAGAGACCAAGTTCTTTTTCAGATCAAGTACATATAGTACTTCTTGTAAATGAAGAGTTTGACCTTGATCTAAGTGGAGAGTAATAGTCCCAATTCCTTTCACGGGATAAGTGGCATTATCCCCAAGTATAATCTCCATATTCATGTTCTTTTCAATCAAGTTAGAGAGAGCCTCTTTGTACCTAGTGAAGTGCCTTGAGGCACCACTATCAATCAACCAATTATCCAATGTATCCAGAGGATAAGCAGTGGTGAGGGAAGAAATAAGATAAAATTCATTTTTTTTACAACATTAACTTATTCATACCTGGAGTTTCTCGACTTCTTGGGAGGATGACCATTTCCATTTCAAGCAGTAGGAGAATTCCCCTTTCCTTTGATGTTGAACCTGTTGTTCCTTTGATTTCCATTGCCCTTGAAGTTGTTTTTATTGTTGTCATAATCTCTTGGAGTATTCTTCTTGTGAGGACACTCTCTAGCAAAGTGGCCAAACCTATTGCAATTGAAGCATCTTCCTTTTCTTCCTTCTTTGAATCTCGGTTTGAACCCTTGTCCTTGATTCCTTGGACAACCATTGTTCATCCTCTTAGAATGAGCGGGGAAGGCGGTAGGATTGTTTCCATTTGAGGGCTTGTCTCTTTCCATCATCCTTATTTATTCTTGAATGTATCTAGACAATATCTCATCAAATCCTGGAATCTTGTCATTGTTGAGGATGGTAGTGTTGAACACATCCCATTCTCTCGTAAGGCCTGCAAGTGTGATAAGAGTAAGCTTCATGTCACCAATGAATTCTCTAATAGATATGAGATCATTCTTGATCTCGATAATCCTGATCATGAAGTAGGATTGGATGGATTCTTCTTTATCCATCTTGATGTATTTCAATTTTTCTTGAGAAAGAGAACTTGATTTGTATTATTTACTTTAAACATCCCAACCATCTTGCCATACATCTCCTTAGATGTTTCCAAATCAGAAATATAGGTAACCAAAGGTTTGTGAATATAATCAATAATAATTTTCTTAGTTTTAAACTCACCTTTCTTGTACTTTGTCTGTGCAATTGTGGATGCATTTGAAGAGGCTCCACTATTCTTCCCTTGACAAAGTCCATGACATCATTTTCTTCCAATGTCAAATCTAGAGTCATCTTCCATGCATGATAGTCGGATTTGTCCTTAAGCTTGTCCTCGGATTTGAAGAAAGATTTAGTCGTCATTGGGACTAGTTCCAAGTCCTTGTCCAACAACTTCCCTTAGTGATTGCTTTTCCTCACTCTTGCTTGGGCTTTGTCTTCACCTGAGCTCTGATACTATGTTAATTTTAGATAACAACTGTATGTTCTACGCTTTAGTACAATTTACTTCAATATTCCTTATCAGCCCAATGACAATTTCCAATTATATTAAGTAGCAATCACATTAACTTAAACACATTGATAGTAAATGCAGATAGAACATAAAAACATGTGTAGAAGACAAGCCAAGACAAGAGGACACAAGATGTGGCAGATGCCAGGGAAAAACCCCAATGTGGGGAAACACTTTGATCAAATTTTCTTATTATTCTTCAATAGTTTAGCAAAGAGAGAGTACAAATATCAAATTAGCTTGCCCAAAATTGATATGGATTTAAACATGAACACAACAAATTATAGATATAACCATAAATACAAAGATGCAGTAGAAATAACACTTCATTTCAATAATATCAAATACTGAAATATGCTTACAAATAGAATGGAAATAAGACTAGCTCAGGTGATGGTAGCTTATCTCTGAGAAGAGATGTGGCGGCTACATGCCTCTGAACTGAGTTACAATGAGGCTCAAAGGCCTTTTTTATTGTTGAACAATAAGAAAAAACCCTAAACAACCAAAACCCTAACCCGAGGAGATGTAACACCAAGAGTTTATGGGCCCCCCTCTGGTTAGTTGGGCAACCAACTTCCCTGGGTCGTAACTTGGTCATACTATCTCTGTTTGACGTGTATGATACCTCATTGGAAAGATCTCTCCGAGGACTACAACTGATAATGTGATTTTGATAAAAATTGTCAGATTTCTATTTGCCAAAAAAAACATCGTTTAGGGCCTTAAAATGACTCCGGAAGTTCAGGACTCGAAAAACTGCCAAAAATAGTAAACGATGCTACAATTAAGGAAAAAAAAAAAAAACAAAAAAAACAAAAAAAAACAAAAAAAAAAAAAACAAAACAAAACTTAGAGAACAATGGTGAGGGTCTAAGTGGAATAAGCGTGTGGCCACCAATATCCACCTGGATCAGTCCTCCTCCTTTAGGAAGCAATGGTCTCCATTGTGTTGAGTTCCTCCATGAGATGAGGAAATTTCTGCTAAACTTGGTCCCTGGTGAGCCATTTTCCTTGGTGCAAGAGTTGGCCGACTTTGACAACTCGATATAGCTAGATCTTCTGCTAGTGAGTGTTCTTGATCTGAGTGTCCATGATCTGATCAGTTGCAGCTTGTTCCATGTAGTTTGGATTTAACTCTATTAGTGTGAGCTGTTCTGCAATGTTGGATGTGTCCAATAATAGTGGAAAGTATGGCTGAAGGCAATCCACATTGAACATTGGGTGCAGGCCAAGGAATGGGGGAATGTTGAGCTCAAAATCATTATCTCCCACAACCTTGGTGATGGTGTATGGTCCATATCGAAGCGAGCAAATCTTGCAGTGGGCCCCAACAATGCGATCCTTCTGTAAATGTAGCCAAACTTTGTCGCCCACCTGGAACTCGATACTGATCATGCCACTGCTTGTACTTAGCATTGAATTTGTCCAATATATCATGGACCTGTTGGGAGATGTGTTCAATGTGCTCAGTGAAGCTATTTTCCTTGTCGGCTTTGGACTGGACATGAGCCGAATCTGCCTGAGTCATTGCAAATGGTATGGCCAAATCAATGGGACATAGTGGCTAGAATCCCAAGCCCACTTGAAAAGGGCTGTGGCCAGTCGAGCTGTGGAGAGCTCGGTTATAGTTCTGCTAGACATAGGGGAGGCTCTCATCCAATGTGCGTGGATGCTTTGAATTGTACATGCGCAGAATGTGTACGATCATCTTGTTGAGGACCTTTGTCTGGACATCAATTTGGGGATGGAAAGTTGTGGACTTAGTGAGCTTGTTGTCCAGCATCAACCAGAGACTGGACCAAAATGTACTAAGGAACCCGTTGTCCCGATTTGAGATGATAGACTATGGGATCCCAAAGTGTATCCACGCTCATTCAAAGAAGAGTTTAGCAGTGGCTTTTGCTGTGATATTCTTCTTGCAGGCCGCCATAATGGCCATCTTCGAGAATCTGTCGATGACCACAAAAACACAGTCGTTGCCATGCTTAGTAGAAGGAAGGCCCGACATGTAATCCATGGAGATGGATTCCCAAGGTCGACTAAGGGTAGGAAATGAAGTATAGAGGCCTTGCTTCTTGATGGTCGGTTTGGAAATGGCGCAGGTGTTATCGGGAAATCTAGTGTCTATGCAGAGCTACTAGTCCCACTAAGACGGGTAGCTATCTTAGAAACAAACAGATTAAAGTTACTTTCGTTTTCCTTTATGAGAAGTAGATAGGAGAGGATCAAATAATACCAACCTCGATCTTGCGCTTGGTTCTTTGCTTGTTCCTTCTCACTGACAGGTCTTTACCGCTTCTCCCTTGACCACTCCGCTTCAAAGAGTACTTGTAAAGTCAAAGCAGCATAATACCTTCAAAGTGCAGAGATCTACAATCATAAACAATATAGGACTAGATATATATTGACCACACAAATGCATATATTGTCAGACATACAAGAATGTGGAGGAAAACTTGAATCCGCTTTATTGATATAAAGATTAGAAGAGAGGATTACAACCCGTTGATTTGACCCAATGTCATCCTCCCAGCATGAAAGCCCTTCTTCACCTCATGAAAAGCTTAGATCACCCAACACTATGATATTCCACCAGGAAACCAATAGCACTTCCTTACAAGATACAAAATTCCAGCCTCTGGATCTCTGGGATGAGGGATCCATATATAGATGATTGTAGGGAGGTGAGTCAGCTTCTGGGATTTTTATTAGTGTCTTCTCTCTGATAATTCTTGATTCCACTTGGAGATTGATGATCTCTTACTCATCCCTGGGCGAATTCAGAGAGGCAAGTGTCATAGGAGAAGTTTCTGGAAGATTCTATGATCATCCACCTCGCAAACTGTCTCTGCCATTTGTCCATTCTCACCCATCGCACCCTACAAAAGAGCTTTCCAGTATGCATCGCACCTTTTACACTGGGTAGGTGAAATGCATCGCACCCTTAGCTCTAAGCAACCTGTATGGTCCAGTTTTGACCAGTTCTGACCAGTTTTTTGTGGAGAACTTCTGGGAGATGATGTAATCAGCTGACCTTGTTCCTTTAGGGCATGAAACAACACTTTTAGGGACTCAGGAGCCCTTGGTTTATGAACATATATGATTGGGGTTGTAGTGCCCAAAAATGTCTATAACGGTTGCCCCCTAAAGCATGAGGTCATTAATCTTTTAATGTCGGGTGAAATGCTTTATCATGAGGATCCGAGGTTTTTCGAACTGGAAGGCGACCTGTAATAAGATACAACACAATACATTATTCTCATGATCTAGCTGAGGCGGGCATTCCCATGCTCAGCTTTATAAATTCATTTTCACGTATATAGGACAGACAACCGTCTGTGTGGTAGACTGATGATTCTGATAGAGCCATCATCCTTTGATTTTGATGATCATTTGTGCAGCACTGATGTACATTTGATGTCTTTATTTTCCTGAATATATCGCAGCCCAGATGGATGAAACTAGATCCAGGGTCTTCAAACTCGTCCAATCTTCGCCCGAAGTACAAGTCGATCCATGTGAAAAATGTTCTGGATTCGAACATGGAAAGGCATCGCCTGCTTACCAGCCAATGATGTAAGCTGTTAACAGGCGCGAGAGGAATCACCGATAATGATGATGACCCTCAAGGTACGACAATACAATTCGCGTGGTGTGAAAATTGGACTTAGCGTCGAACACCACACAAAATCTCTCGGTTGAAGGCCGTTGATGTAAACCTATCGCCGAAAGTGAAAAACTTGCCATTGAGGCATGCAAGCTTCAAAGTACTGAAAGGGTTGTTCCTAGGTTGACTTCTTGGATAATGAGCTGATGTCAACAAGAAGTGACCCGTCGTAGGAGGGCCTTAATGAATCCCACATCTATGACACGGAACGGAGCAAATGACTTTTGGAGGTGAAAACGATCTGATGATACAGGGTTCAGGGTGGCGGTCATGAAAGAATGAAGCGTAAAGGTATTGTAGTGGATGAGACACAAGATGGGTTGGTGTATTCTCTGATCGACTTCTCTTGAACATATCGCCGACACCGAAATGGATTGGTAGCATTAACCCCAAAGATGGATGGTACGAAGGACCAATGGTAATATGACCGGTGAACGGAATAACCCAACCCGACTCAATCATGGTGATGGAGTGAAAGTGTCATGTTCAAGAGTGACTCGCTACCAATAAAGTTTCTTCAAGTTTTCTTCCCAATTTTTCCCCAGTCATTGCTTACCAGTACCTCTTTATTTTTATCAATCTTGAGGAGGATAACATATGTTTGTTCTATAATTTGCCCTTCGGGCAAACCCGTCGCTATTTTTTAACGAGCCTAGTGACAGTGAAACTCGTTCTTGTCTGTATGGACAAGTTTGTCGCTATTGGCTTTAACGAGTTTAACGACAAAGACAACTCGGTCCTTTTTCAATTTTAGAGAGTCTGAAAAGGGACGGAAAGGAAACTCCAGTGATCCTTTTTTGTCATGTAATCCCTTAAGTCCGAAAAAGTATAAAATAATACGAAAGGGATGAATTTTCGATAGTTTTAACGAGCCGAACAAGACAAGCGCTTGATCTTTTTGTGTAATAATCCCTCAGGTCCAAAAAGATTAAAATCTAGAGGAGGGATAGCACTCCTAGTAGCTTTAATGAGCTGGAGAGGCCAACTGCTCGGTAATCTTTTCATATTTTACGAGTTAGACGAAAAGAGCTTAAAGGGGACTCGTTTTTTGAGGAGCGAGTGATAATTTCAGGTAGCAGCTGATTCCAGGTAAGGATTGGAATTTTCCAGTCACGGCAGTGTCACAAGGATGGCTAACAAGATCACTCTTCGCAGCTGTTCCTCAAAAAAGGGGTAAATAATCAAATGGAGGTGAATGATCGGCTAAAACAGAGTGGAGGTGATGATGAGAACACGACCAAGGCTCAGGAGCTGATGATAATGCATTCACAATGGTTATTTACCAGAAATTGGTTCATTTTTTAATGAGCTTAAACTATGGGGAAACATTTGCTCATTGCTTAGGTTTAATTTTTAACGAGCTTGAACTTCACATAAAAACTGCTCATGCCAGTCGTATAATAAGGACATCTCATCGATAGATTCCATTTTTATGGAGCTTGCACCTTTCGAAGCTTTGCTCCGTATCCTTTCTTTATGTAAGCCAGGAACGACCAATCCTACAAGTTTAAAGGGTTTGAGAACCTACAAACTAAGAAAATAAATGGTCGCTCTTCACTTGCACGCAAAAAGGTTTGCATGCCCCCAGGTATAGTGAAGTAGAGTTTCGAGGTTACCTCTCAATTTGCAAACAAAACATTTGCTTTGTCAGGAAAGGCCTACCTTTTATAGGTTACCCCTCAATTTGCAAACAAAACATTTGTTCTATCAGGAAAGGCATACCTTCTAACGGAGGTATCTTATCCGGTCTAATCCCATTTTCCTATACGGACGGGTGTCAGACTAGTCATATATCCTTCGCAGAAACCTACCCTATACCTAGAGTTTTCCTGCCGAAGTAGACCAGGGTGCATGCCCCCTGGGTTTCAATCCTGACCCCCGAATTACTCGTGTTCTTCAGGTGGACGGACTGGAGATTGATGAGACATTCCTTGCATGAAAAGACCATTTAGGGATGGTATTTGACTATTTTCCATGTGTGAGCCGGGGAATGAAAGCTGGTCTATGAGCTGGACCACTCTGCCTTCATGCGGAAAACACATTACTCGAAAGAGTGAGGAGAAAATGGCTCCCATGCAATAAATATAGTTGTGCCCAAGGAGTAAATTGTAATCTAAAGGCCCTTGGACTACCATTACATTCATATACACGGTTTTCCATCTCAAAGTTATAGGCACATTTGGAAGGATCCCTAACGGTCGACTGGTTCCTTTGTCGAAGCCTGTCAGATTTCTCATCTCAGGCATAAGCGATGGCGAACCAAGTGCTTTCCAAGCAGTCAAGGAAAGGATACTCACAAAAGCCCCTTCATCTATGATAGTACCGACCATGACCATTCTGTAAGCTTGTACAATGATTCGGAATGGTACACTAGACGGTAGACGGGGTCTGCCTAGTAGATTCCAATAGAAGGAAACCACTAGGTTGCTTGGAGGTGGGACCGAATAGACAGCCGGATATGACTCTGGTGAACTTCCTTTCTACGGTAAAGGAATGGGTAGATTTCCCCCATGTTCATAGGAGTCTGTGTTTACGAAAAGAATTTGAACGATGTCGTTCTCGTTCTCTTCGGTGATTGTATCATTTGAAGATGGACCTTCCGAAGAGAAGACCGGGTCGACTGCCGCCTCAACCTTTTGAATTTCGTCTGGTATGGATTCAGCGGGTTTATCTTCAATGATAGATGCTTCGACTGACCACAAAGTTGTGTTGGTCGGATTTTCAACTAGTGATGGACTCGACAAGAGTTTCTTGTACCTAGGACGAAGCCGCAGTGGTGAAGCGGGACAGTTATCCAAAACTCTTTTTGCTTCGTCTAGGAAGGGAAAATGGTGGATGACGTGATCGCCTTCACACAGTTTACAAGGAAATTTACATTTCCTTTTTTGTCCAAATGCTTCTCTTTCACTAGTTGATGGTGTACTTTCAACATGATTTTCAGAGGTTGATGACACTGGATTGTGCAAACGAGGAGACCAGTCCCTTAATATCCGAGGGATACAAGGACAATATCGATTATAGTGGTCTCCTTTGCAAATGACACATGGAGATTTAAGCTTGGACGGTGCAGTGTGTGGATTTTTGCTAGATGATGCACAGTTACCCCTTTTTGCCTTTGGCTCCTTCTTCTTCTTTTCCTTCTTCTCCTTCTTAGTTACTTGATTTTTGGCTTTACCAGCTTCATCAAGCGAAGAGGAAGGAGGAGAGGGAGAATCAGACGAAGTAGAAGGTTGGGGGGTAACTTTAGTATCATCTAGTTGTTGACTTGATTGTTCAGGAATCACGGTGTTCTGAATGACGGAGGTCGAGAAGAGCCATATTGGCAAGCCAATCGTCAATCCTGGAAGTGACAATGTGGCCATATGAGGTGCACCAACATCTCCCCAATAGGAGAAAGGACCATGATTTCCCCCAAGGGGAAATCCTTGGTTGGTAGACTCCATTTTCCTCAACCTAAGACCAACGCGGGAATAATGACATTATTTCGATTAAAATAAATTTTAGATGCTTTGACACAACTTGTTTTTTCAATTTTTAAGAGTCGAGAAAAAACAAAAGATGACTCTAGTTGCCTTCAATTTTTAATGAACCTGAAGTGAAAAGTGCTCAGATGGACCTTTTCCTTTAAGGAGAAAGGAACGAAAGAGACTACTCTGGAAATCTAGATAGAGGGATTACCAAACCAATCGCAAAACTGCAGAATACTTTTTACGGTACGGCAGTCAATCTTCCTGAATGCTGTGTTCAGTGCATTGCGATCGATAGGGTGGCAGACACAACTTCCTATGGATAAAGGATATAGCCTATTGTGGTCTCCCAATATATACTCGACGGTACGTGGGAGCAGAAGTCCGTACTGGCACTTGTCGTCTCAAAGAGGAGGAATCACCCAACCAACAATGAAAGCGATAGTTACCAAGCTTTATGATGCTAGAATATATCTCTAGCCTAGACTTCTAAATGTTTTGCATTAGGTTCCAAAGCGTTTTTATGTTCATTGAATTTATTTTACAGTTGATCTTTCTTAAGAAATTTGCCTTTTAGGTTCACCGCGTGATGTAGATATACAATTCCTAAAATGTAATCTAAGATGATAAACAATCATTTAATCTTCTTTTTGCAATGAAAATCCTAGCTACTAGAGAAAGAGAGATGATATTCTTTCAACATAGAGCAGAGAGCACACACTAGATGCACTGTCCTAAATCAAACCAACAAGCAGTCTAAATGCAAATGCACATGCATGTATTTGTTTTCCGGTTTCTTAATGTGTGAATGACATAAAGAATGCTGAGTACAAATCTGAATTATCTTTTCAAAGCGACAGTACTAACAAATTTCTCTTCAAAACAAAAGGAAGATAATGATGACACTTTGTGACTTTGAATTGAAAACTGCTTTCGACACTTGAAAAACTACTAATTCAAATCAAATACAAGAGTAACTGTATAATTGACCATCAAGAACAATAGAATTCTTTTCTTTGACTGAAAACGACACTTTCGACACTTCCAAATCAAAAGACGACAGTTTGATTATGCTACTTTTTGTAAAAGAGAACTGTAAATGGCGCACAATACATAAAAAAACATTCACAATTCTTTGTACTATGGAGGCAGAATCATGCAAAGGAAGGGAGTTTCCACAGTGGTATATTGATCTCAGATAGCAAAACTCCTGAATATAGCTGAAGAGAGTGGACACAGAAACCAAAATCTGGAAGCAGATGAGGTCTTATCTGATCAGCGCACCTGCAACACAGGGAAAGTGCGACACAACGCACCTACTGCACACAGGAGGTGCGATGCATCCAGATTCCCAAGAGGAGAAAATGCGATGGTCCAAGGACAAGACTTCAACTTGGTTCTTGGTCACAGTTTGCAGCTTAGTTCAGGGATTTAGGCCGAGCTAATGATAGTCAGTAAATAGAAATCACAGGGGCTGATCTAATGAGGTTACTAGAGCCACCACTAGGGCAATTAGGATGTTTGCAAATCGATTGTTCAGTTTATAAACAAAACCCGGAGATAGACTGAAGCAACATTGATCTACTTTGCACTTGCATAGCAAATGCAGTTCGAAGGCTAGCTGGCTTAACTTCAGGCTCCGTCTGTAAGTTTATAAAGCAAACAAGTATAAACAAGCAAACAAGCTATTCGCTCCCTAGTGGAGTCGCCATTTTGTTATCAGGAAATCTAGTGTCTATGCAGAGCTGCTAGTCCCACTAAGACGGGTAGCTATCTTAGAAACAAACAGATTAAAGTTACTTTCATTTTCCTTTATGAGAAGTAGATAGGAGAGGATCAAAGAATACCAACCTCGATCTTGCGCTTGGTTCTTTGCTTGTTCCTTCTCCTCACCGACAAGTATTTATTGCTTCTCCCTTGACCACTCCACTTCAAAGAGTACCTGTAAAGTCAAAGCAGCATAATACCTTCAAAGTGTAGAGATCTACAATCATAAACAATATAGGACCAGATATATATTGACCACACAAATGCATATATTGTCAGACATACAAGAATGTGGAGGAAAACTTGAATAGCTTTATTGATATAATGATTAGAAGAGAGGATTACAACCCATTGATCTGACCCAGCGTCATCCTTCCAACATGAAAGCCCTTCTTCACCTCATGAAAAGCTTAGATCACCCAACACTATGATATTCCACCAAGAAACCAACAACACTTCCTTACAAGATACAAAATTCCAGCCTCTGGATCTCTGGGATGAGGGATCCATATATAGATGACTGCAGGGAGGTGAGTCAGCTTCTGGGATTTTGATTAGTGTCTTCTCTCTGATAGTTCTTGATTCCACTTGGAGATTGATGATCTCTTACTCATCCCTGGGTGAATTCAGAGAGGCAAGTGTCACAGGAGAAGTTTCTGAAAGATTCTATGATCATCCACCTCGCAAACTGTCTCTACCATTTGTCCATTCTCGCCCATTGCACCCTACAGAAGGGCTTTCTAGTATGCATCGCACCTTTTACACTGGGTAGGTGAAATGCATCGCACCCTTAGCTCTGAGCAACCTGTATGGTCCAGTTTTGACCAGTTCTGAGCAGTTTTCTGTGGAGAACTTCTGGGAGATGATGTAATCAGCTGACCTTGTTCCTTTAGGGCATGAAACAACACTTTTAGGGACTCAGGAGCCCTTGTTTATGGACATATATGATTGGGGTTGCAGTGCCCAAAAATGTCTATAACAACAGGCAGTGCAGGATCTGATGTACTTCCTGACATCGTATTAAAGATTCAGCCAATAGAAATTCTTCTGCAGTACTGTCACTGTTTTCTCAACCCCGAAATGACCAGTGGCCCGACTGTAGTGCGCTTCCCAAATCATCTTGGCATGCTCTATTAAAGGAACACAAAGGTGTCCCAGGTGCCATAACAGAGCAACCTAGTTGTGAAAACCTGGAACTTGCTGACCCTCCAAGAGCGTATGGTATGTGTGGTCGAATTCGTTGTCGCTTTTGTAGAGAAATGGCCAATCAGAAGTCTCATACCCACAAGAGTTGAGCACGATGGTTAACGCCATGATCGGTGGTTGGTTGAGGCAGTCTGCAACATTATTGGTGCTGCCCTTCTTGTACTTGATATTCAAATGGAATTGTTGCAGGTATGTGGACCACTTCTGATGGGGATCATTCTGCAACTTCCCTTGTGTCTGTATGAGCTGTAGGGGTCAATGGTCTGTGTGGATGATCGTTTCCTTCCCCAAAATGTAATGATTCCATTATCGGTAGACCTGTACAATGGAATACATCTCTTTGTCATAAGTGGGATACTTCCGGACTATGTCTGAAAGTGTCTCACTGTAATATGCCACTGGATGACCCTGTTGAGTAAGGATTGCCCCAATAGCATAGTCAAAGGCATTTGTCTCAATCTCAAATGGTTGTTACAAGTCTGATAGTATGAGCACTAGTGCAGAGTAGAGGCGATGTTTCAACTCTGTGAATGCCTTCTGTTGAGATTCATACCAAAAGAATTTTGCTTTCACTCATCCCTTGGTGACTTGACTCAAGGGCCAAGTGATATGAGAGAACCCCAACATGAACCTGTTGTAGAAATTGGCAAGACCCAGAAAGCTCTGGAGCTCTGTCAGAGTGGTTGGGGCTAGCCAATCCCGAACGACTTGGATCTTGGCTGGATCCACATGCACCCCCCATTCATCAATAATGTATCCCAGATACTGAGCCTGGGTCATGCCAAAAGTTCATTTCTCCAAATTGGCACACAACTTGTGTTGCCACAGTGTTTGGAGAACTTGTCGGATGTGGTGGAGGTGCTCTTCCCAACTTTGGCTGAAGATCAGGATGTCATCCAAGTATACCACTACAAATGAGTTGGTGAATGGCCGCAAGAAGTCATCCATTAGCCTCATGAAGGTTGCAGGAGCATTCGTCAGCCTGAAAGGCATAACCAACTATTCGAAAAGGCCCTCCTTGGCTTTGAAGGCAGTCTTCCACATCTCGGAGGGTTCGATTGGTACCTGATGATATTCAGACTTCAAGTTGATCTTGCTAAAATATTTTGCCCCCGTTGAGTTGGTCTAGAAGGTCATCAATCCGTGGGATCGGGTACCTATTCTGGACAATGATCTTGTTCATCGCCTGATAATAAATACTAAGTCTCCAAGTCCCATCCTTGTTTTGTACCAACATGATCGGGCTCCCACAGGATGATGTACTCGGACGGATGTGACCTTTCTACAGCAACTCATGCCTCTTGATTTCATCGTTTTCCAGAACAGAGCACTGATAAATTGGTCCATTGGGAAGCGATGCACCTGGGGTCAGATCGATGGAGTGCTTGACCTGATAGTGTAGAGGCACCCCTGTAGGGGAGGTGAAGATTTCCTCGTACTCCTCGACGACCTTGTCCATTTGTTGTTGTCGTGTGAAGGGAAACAATGGCGTTGGGCTCCGCGTTGATAATCTGTGTCCCTTTATCATTCCCCTTGTCGGGTTCTGACTCAGAGTCAGAACATGCATTTGATTATGAAGCCTTCACCTCAGCCACCAACGACCACTTGGCCGACACTCACTTGTGTTGTTAGTGGAGCTCTTATGGAACTCACACCACTTTCCCGTGTCCTTCTTCGGCTTCATAGTGTTTTCCTTTGCTTGTGCCTTTGACGAGCTTTCCTGGGTCGTCCTGCCTTGGATTTGTCCTTTGCTCTGCGGTTTGGGGGCACCTTTCCCTTACTTCAGATTCACAGATCCAAAGTCTCACTTCTCATGTTTAAACTTTTGCTCGATATTTACGATGTATTGGTACGTCGTGCCGAGCGAGGAGATGTCCAGGAACTCCATATCATCCTGGATGTATCTGTGTAGGCAGCCACAGTACTTGAGTACCAAATGTTTCTCAAAATCCTTGATACCCAACTTCGTGCGAAGGGTATGAAAAACATTGGTAAACTTCGGCACATCTTGGTCCCTTCCCTGTTGCAGCATGGTCCACTTTATGTATTTGTCCTCATAGCTCCTGACAGGGTAGTACTGCTCCTTGATGGTGTCCCAAAACGAATTCCAAGTGGGAGCGGCTGAAAACAGTGAGGTCATACCTTCATCCTTATGCTCACATAGGTTTCATGCCAGTCCTTGACGTGGGGGGCAACTTTGAGAAGAGAAAAAGTAATCTTTTCCCGGCTGGAAAAATCATGAACAAAAAAATATCCTTCTAGCATATTTAACCATTTATCTAAGGCGTTTGCATCTCTTTGGCCCTCAAATATGGGAATGTCAAAGTTTACTTGTACCTTAAAAGGTGTGGAGCCTCCAGAGTGGTTGTTGCATGTGGATGCATTGATGGTGGGAAACCGTTGAAGGATTTGGGCAAAGTTATCCATCATCGCGTTCCTTTGTTTCTTGAGGGCCTCCTCGAGCAATATTTGGATAAGATCTCCTACTGCCTCGTCTTTCTTTTCTTGCCCCATGGGCAACCATCGGGGTTTGTGAGGCTGATCTTGCAAAGGTTCAACCAAATTGAGCCCTAACACCTTATATCCTGACCTCGTTGGGGACATGCAAAGAAAAACAGAGAAAGAGCAAACTGCTTTGATACCACTGATTCAGATTTAAACAAGAATGCAACAAATTATAGATATAACCATAAATATAGAGATGCAATAGAAATAACACTTCATTTCATTAATATCAGATACTGAAATATGCTTACAAACATAATGGAAATAAGACTAGCTCGGGTGATGGTAGCTTATCTCTGAGAAGAGATGTGGCGGCTACATGCCTTTGAACTGAGTTACAATGAGGTTCAAGGGCCTTTTTATTATTGAACAATAAGAGAAAACCCTAAACAACCAAAACCCTAACTCGAGGAGATGTAACACCAAGAGTTTATGGGCCCCGTTGGGGTTAGTTGGGCAACCAACTTCCCAGTGTCGTAACTTGGTCATATTATCTCTGTTTGACATGTATGATACCTCGTTGGAAAGATCTCTCCGAGGACTACAATTGTTGACGTGATTTCCATGGAAATAAATAGAGGCATTTTGCCAAAAAAAAATGTCGTTTAGGGCCTCAAAACGGCTCCGGAAGTTCAGGACCTGAAAAATTGCCAAAAATAGTAAACTGTGCTATAATTAAGGAAAAAAAAAAAAAAAAAAAAAAAAAAAAAAACTGAAAAAACAATCGTAAGGGTCCAAGTGGAATAGGCGGATGGCCACCAATATCCACCTAGATAAAAAATAGTCTTGTCAAATCAGCATTCAACAACAGTCAATTGCATCCATAACTAGAAAGTCAGTAGTGGTCAAAGCAACTCCAAAATGTCCTCCATGCAGCTTGGTCAACAATATATATTTTTGACCTTCCAAGAAGGTCAAAGTCAACCCAAAAATAGTTTGGTCAACCTAGTCAAACACTGTTGTAATTTCTGCGGTCAAAGATTGAAGTCAACATTGAAGTCAAACCAGTCAAACTGTCATAATCACCTTGAAAATTATGCCTATCAATGCGACCTTCAAAAATCAAAATTATGCCCACTAGAACGAAGTCAATGCTGGTCAAAATGACCCAAGTTAATGTTGGTCAACGATGTCATGTTTCCTGAAATTTTTGGCTAGCAAACTAACCCAAAAATTTGTCCTCATTTCACATGTGTGAAGTAGAGAAGGTTGCCTTCAAGCTGTAAGAACCAATCAAGAGAGAGAGAGAGAGAGAGATATTTGATGAGATGAGTGATGTCCAAATGAGGAGAGAGGTCATTCCTATTTATACACTTCATTAAGGGTGAGGAGACACGTGTATTGGGCTTATGAGCCTACATTTGACTGAGGCCGACCTTGACAATTTATGCATGAGAGAGAATAAATTCAAAATTCCATTTTTGCTTGTCAAAATGAGATGATCTTTATATCAAAATTGGACCTCTCGAAAAGAGGAATCCAATGAAATAATAATCTTCATCATATGAGTTGTCCTAAGGTGGAATTTGGCCCTAATTTCCAATTTTAACAAGATGGCTATGCTTCCTCCTCACACGAGGAAAATCAAAAAGGATTTAGGCTTTAAAGATGAGGTTGATGATCCTCCTATTATATTACAAAATATGTACTTTTACAAGAAAAAAGGGGGTCATGAGCCCTTCTTCTTGTTCCTAGTCATCAATAATCATATACTTCACGATTACATGCTTGATTCAGGGGCCTCTACTAATGTCATGCCATTGAGAGTTATGCACCAATTAGAAATGGACATCACTAGGCCATATGCGAATGTGTGTGGTTTTGATTCTAGATTTATCCTGTCCATGGTCATATTAAGGATCTTAAGGTGTCTTTGGCGGCCAACAAAGATATTTCTGCGTTGATGGACATTGTGGTCATAGATGTGCCTAATGCATGGGGAATGTTGTTATCAAGGAAATGGTGCGCTTAAAATTAGTGGACAATTACAAATGGATTGATCATACACCATTATTCCTAAGCTTGATGGGACCTCATTTTTCCTCTATAAGGATCCCCAGTTGCCTGATCATGTTGAAGACATCGAATTCTTTCCATTCCCTATGTTTAGTAGCCCTAAGACTAAGATCTTAAGAATGGTGAATCAAAACCCTCCTAATGGACCTTCAAAATTGATCAAGACTCATTCTTCTCAAGAAGTCTATCACATTAAGAGGCCAAACACATGTCCAACTATTCCTAAGAATCATTGGGTCCAAAAATTGAAAATGGACTATCAGGTTGGTGATCTGATTTTGGTTAACAAAGGCCTTATCCCAGTCAATATCCATGGGAAAGTGAGTGTGGTCTACTTCTACATTGCTAAACCTGATGGTGAACTTTTACCATCCCCGGTGAAAGGGAGTCGCCTCACCTTCTTTCATGGAAATTGACATTCACTTATCATGCATAATTGTGTAGTTGCATTGCATAATGTGTGAGAATTCTAACATCATTCAAATCATGTTTCATGTAGATTAGATTTCATTTAGAGTATATTTTATTTTCTGTATGGGTTTAAACTTTTGTGTAAAACATCATCCCTAGTGCACATGATCCCAAACAAGTTTATTGCAATGTGCAAGTTACAGGTCTATGATCCCAGGGATTGTTGGAGTTCTCATGAACTCCCTGTTCGAGCATATGGATCATGCTCCACGATGAGCTCATGTCCTAGTTGGAGACAAATGTTACCCACCAAAATGAGTAACCATATAGGAGAAAAAATTTCTCCCATTCTTCACATCTAGTTGACGAACCATGCAGCCCCTAACAACCACCACTAGTTGACAACTTGCCATTTTATCTTTGCCACTTGCATCAGTCATATACTTCTGACCCATATGGAAAAAGCACATGGATGAAGGTGGGCTTCCACTTAAAATGTACTTTGTTCATTTTGCAATAAGGTGCTTATACTTGTCTGTATTTGAGCATTTGATATGGATTATGGAGCGACTTGGAAGAAAGAGGCTTTTGACTTTGTTGTATGGGCCTCTTACACCTATGTTTATCATCATACATATTGTACTATGTAAATGAGAGTAACACTATTTTAAAGTATAAGGTAAAGTAAACAAAGAGTTGGTTAAGAGTGGGTACAACCGCTCCAACCACATCTCTCATGTATAAATATACATTAAGACTAATATAAATCTGGTTGGAATTCCCTCCCAAAGTCTGTTTCCCTTTGTGTATTCTCATATGTGTGTTCTTGTTGTAGCTATAATGTAGCTTGTTCTTGCATGTTATAATTTAGGCTTACAATAACTAGCATCGTTTCCTCCTTCATTCCACTAGGTGACAATAATGGCAAATGAGGGAGTGGAATGAACGTGCACGAGGAAAATTAAGAGGATTATTCTGTAAAAAGATATGTTCGACAAATTTGTCTACAAAATTTCTTGTGAATGCTGAGGCTCATCAAGGATAAACAAATTATGCACATTTTTTTTTAAGAAAATGCTCATGGAAAATGTGCAAAGAGAAAGTATGATGCAAAATATGTTTCAATGGCTTATAATTTTTTTTTATTATTATCAAAGATTAAGAATGTGCATTAATACATTCAAAGTTAATATCACTACGCAACTAAGGTACATGAGAAGTTTGATAAAACATGAATTGACTAATTTAACGCAGTCAACGATGGTCTCAATATTCTTTTAATGTTGTATTTGTACGCACCTACAATTCACTATTTGAATAATAACAGATTTGCATGTTGTGTTGGGTGGGCTTAGTTGACATATCCATTGGTTGAATAATAATGCAATATATTTTACATTAGCATTGTGATAAGTTGAGTTACCTTTGTGGTCGAGTCCACTGTAGCAGATTGGAGTATTGATCTGACTTAATGGAACCTGACATTAATCCTTGATTTAATTATTGTGTTGGTTGATGCTGACTAGCTAGGGCTCAAGTAAAATCATTTAAGGGAAGTCGACTAGTACCTGTGGATGGTAGTTTTTGGAAAGCTTCAACATGATACAAGATCTCTTGCAAGCCGTTCACTGCTAGCTTACAACACATACTTTTATTTAGTGCTTCTATTTATTGGTCGAACTATAGAGCAACGACAAGTTCTGCACAATTTCCAATAATTTTGGCTATGAACTGAGGGCTTATATTTGTTGTAAGTTGGTCAAGACTTACGATCAGTTCCAGAAAATGGAATGTGAAAACTGCCCTTCCTTCATTATGGACCAGAATCATGACCGAATAATTGACTATATAACAAAAAAATTATTAGGAATAGTTTTAGTGCTACAAATGAGGATGCGCGGAGACCAACTTCAAGAGCTAAAACCTGAACCTGTTTATGTTGTTGAATCACAGATTTCATGTTGTTGTTGAGAGTTGTACCATACAAGAAAGTTTATTTTTTTAAGTCCTTTTGGAGGAGGCTGACGTGGATGAGTAAAGAAGAAGTCGAAAATATTAGCAATAATGCAGATTGGTGGAGTTCACCATATCATGATGAATTGATCGAATATGTTATTTGTGGAGGTAGGCAACCTAGACAAATGATTATAAATCTGGAAGCATCTCTGAACCAACATGTCATTCAATCTTTTTCTTGGCCATGTGATAGATCCAAAGCCAATTAGTCTCTTGCAAATTGAGTTAATCAAGCTGACATTGTATTATACGTTGGTCGACTTTACAAAATGATAATTGAGGACGTTGATTACACTTGGTCAATTTGGTCAAAAACAAGAATACACATGTGGAACTTGACGAGTCGACTTAGCATACATCTTTGTGAATCCAGTAGAATAATTTAAAGAACAACACAAGTCGACTTGTTCGACTTCAAATAGAAGTTTTTGACAAAAATCTCATTGGAGAGTTGACCAAGTCAATGGAACTGACTTTGACTCATGAATTTACATCTATCGAGCATTGCTTTATCTCATCGATGTGTAGAAGATTTTGATAATTTTAGTAGATATATCAGATGTTGGTGAGGGTCCAACGTCAAGCGATGTTATATGGTTTAAATTTGATTTCAATTTTTATGGATAAAAGTTATGGTGTCATGTATAAAAATAAGCATGAATCCTGAAGGATATGAGAGTCAAGTTTACAGTCTAGCCTATGGTACAATTGAGTAAAAAATAGTTAATAAAAAAACCATGTACCCTAAAATAAGTTGGTCGGCTTCTCACCGACAATTGTAGATGTGATATTAATTGTAAAAGTTATAAGCCTGGTCCTAGTTGACTCCTGTATACTTCATGTATTCAGAAAATTTAGATTCCATTAACAAAACAGATAGTTCATACAATGTACAACCATACATTTATTAGTGAATGATAGCAAAGGATAAAGTCTAAGCATCAATTATCAGGTAGCATAAAGGTTTGATTGCACAACAATAAGATTGATTTTGCAGTAGAAGTCAAGAACAAGAAATCATGTGAGCAGAACATACAAAGAGTTAAACGACTAAAATGATGACATATAAAGAATGTATGGATTGAGCCCCTAGTATGAAGATTGCATAATGGTTCTTAGATTGTGATAAAGAAAAGAAGCATGATGGTTGATATCGCTGGTGTTCACTTATTTTATGTTGAATGAAAGACTCCAAGGAATGATAGTCATGCGTTGGACTCATCCGTAGAGAGAGAAAAAAGGAAGCCCTTGATTGGAGAGGAGTTTATCGATGGTTCTTGGTTGGAGTAGTAGTCTGTATGGTTGAAAGACTACAAAGAATGTGAGTAGTTGATATATACAATTAAGTAGCCATAAAATAAGTAGAAGTCACAGTAAGCCTCATACACGTGCATCTCCCTATCCAAATAACAAATGTTGTGGCTAAGTTACCTATGTAGACTAGTATGCATGGTTGATGTACAATAAGGATACTTCTACAAGAAGTAAATGTCTAAGACTTTGTTACATCCTTGCTCGAGACGAGCAAGGCATTACGGGTGGGGGAGATGTTGTATGGGCCTCTTAGGCTTATGTTTGTCATCATACATAATGTACTAGGTAAATTAAAGTAACACTTGGTAAATGTATAAGGTAAAGCAAATGAAGAGTTGGTTGAGAGCGGGTACAACTATTCCAACCACATCTTTCATGTATAAATATACATTAAGACTAATAGAAATCTAGTTGGAATTCTTTCCCAAACTCTATTTCTCTTTGTGTATTCGTGCATGTGTGTTCTTGCTATAGCTATAATGTAGCCTATTCTTGCATGTTGTAAGTTAGGCTTACAACAAACTATGATCTTGTTCCCTCACCTTAAATGGGGGTCAATCTTTGATCCTTGTCTAGTGGGACCTCCCCTAATGTCCCAATGGGTATAGGAGGGGCACTACTCGAGAAGCCTTGATTGAAATAGTGTTGTTCCATCTATCCCTATTCCCTGCTTAGCACTTTCCATCTTACATTAAAATCCCATATTCCATCTCCATTCTTCTAGTTCAACTAACCATTGGTTCTCTTGGATTTGGCACCCATACATCCACATACCTAGGTAGGACCGAAAACTTTTCCGTTGGAGGTTTATGCAGCTAAAAGAAAAGAAAGATCATATCATGGCCACAAAACAAAGAAAAAGAATATCAAAATTCAAAAGATGGTCGAGACATACACATTAGCACTTGGGAAAAATCCTAACATGAGCTCTAACTCACTCATTATGGCCATCACCTAGTTCCTAAGCAGATGTTTCCCCATTACATCATAAAAAAGAACGCTTGCATGTCCCAACCCTGGTGAGAAATGAAACGACTCATCCTTAAGGGGTAATACAATTGCCATACATCATTTAAGGCAAGCTCTAACCCTTTGAGCAGTAATAAAAAAAGAAAAATCAAGCAAAAGTAAAAGGCGCACAAGAGGGGTGGAAAAATAAAGGTCGAGTTGGTAACTCAAGAATCCACAATTTCTCCCTCATCACATCTATACACTCAAGATGTGGATCCCCATCACGTTGGTCCCTTTGACAATGACACTTGGCTATGAAGTCTTCTCCCCTCCATACCATCATTATTATTCACAAACACCTATCAATTGAACGGTGGATTGAGGAAATTTTACTCCCCCTTGGGGGTTGGAAACACCTAATAGGGTTGTCCTTTAGCAACTCCTACCTAGGGAGAAAACACCTTTGCGAGATTGAGGCCTTGATGTTGGAAGGGAAACCTTATTTGGAGTATTAAATACCCCTTTACATTCAAGTTTGGTTCACATAGATGAAAAAATGATTATTGTCTTTAATGACATGTTGTTTCACTATAATTTATGTTATTATTGTCAGGTGGTTCAATAGCCCATGACCTGGGCACCTGAACCGCAGCTAAACAGGCCCCACATAAGTATATTGACACCGACAAGTGAAGTGTTGAGAGCCTTGGGTCTCCGAGCATCAACAACACATGAGGCATATCCTTAGGCACCTCTTGCACCCATAATTATTACCACTTTGCACTACATATTATGATTCTTCAGGATGATACACTTAGACGCAACATGCCCCTAGGCCGATGTAGCACCATATGAGGGATGGTAGCTGATTCAGGGCTCAGATGAGGATGATCTCACCTTCAGAGATTTGGGAGGGCCACTAGCACCTATAAAGACCTCAAGGCTGGAGCAAAGACAGATATTTTGAGTAGTTGGAAACCGAGGAGACCACCTTATGGTACCTCATTTGGATTTAGGGACCATAACACATAGGGATATTTACAGAGATTTGAGGGTCAACCCTCAAAGGATGATTTTTAGAGGCTTCTACTCCATATTTGGAACTCAAAAGCCTCAACGCTTGACACTTGGAGCTCAGTTGATGCATGAAATCAACCTAGAATGCCTCATGGCTCACACGTGTGGGCTCTTTCTAGAATTTATGTTGAAATTTAGTGGGTTGGCTTGTAACCCAATGCATTGTTGTGACTTAACATGTTTTATATATGTTTTAGGCTAAATTATGTCTTGTCCTCATATAAATAAAGAAGAGAATCATTTTGTAACTCATCATCATGACTTGTGAACTCAACCTCTCTTGTGAGAATTTCGGCTTGTTGTACCTATCGGAGAGATGTGATCTATGAATCATATTTGGTCTTGGAGCTATATTATTGTCTTTAGAGAAGTTTCCTTGGATTAATGATTGGATTGTACATGCATATTATCTTGTAAGTGCCATTTTAATGAAAATTTCTGATTTCATGTCTAATGTATGGAATAAATTAGTGATTTAGGTTAAAATATTTTGCCCTAATTTTGTTGAATATCAATTGTGTGGAAGCTGCGTCATACTATTGCATGCATTACTCATTGTATGATATGTGAATGACAATCCCTTTGGTGATATTACATCATCAACATTGTTACCAATCAAATGAGAAAATGAACTGGTACCCGTTTTTTTGAGGTAGCAAAAAATCACCCGATTTTGAAAAGTGGTGATGCCAGAATACACTTTTTTTTTAGCATATTTTTAGCACTTTAATTTTTCTTATATATTAAGTATGAACATTTTTTTTTAAAACGTTAGTGATTTTCATCTTGATTTTGAAAAGTGCTGATGCAACATCAACACATTTTTTTAAAGAGTTTATTTCTGACATATATTTATTTATTATTATTATTATTATTTTTTATGTAGCAAGTATGAACACCTTTTTTAAATGTTAGTGATTTTCATCTTGATTTTGAAAAGGGTTGATGCACCATCAACCCTTTTTGTTCAGAGGACTTATTTTTTACACTTTAAATTTTTTGACTTGTTAAGTGTGGATATTTTTTTTTTAAATGTTTGTGATTTTCATGTTGGTAATAAAACATAAAAAAAGAAATAAAAAACATGGCCCAAAAAACTCAAATAATAAAAAAATATATAAAAAAACTTAAAAAAACACCTATAAAAATGTAAAAATAAAACAAAATTAAATGGTAAAGATAAAAAAATTAAACAAAAAATAAAAAATAAATAAAAATATTAAAAACTAAATAAAAGAAGGAAAATATTTCAAAAAAGCATAAAATTTAAAGAAAAAATTTGAATATTAATAAAAAAAAATACATCCATAACCAATTTTTTAAGTTAAAAAAAAATACAACCACATAATAATAATTAAAAAAAAACCTAAACAAAATTATAAAAAAAATTGAAAAAAAATTAAAATATTTAAATTAAAAAACTAAAAAAAATCATAAAAATTATAAAATTAAAATAAAAAAAACTAAAAAAAAAAAATGAAAAAAAATAATTTGAAAAATAAAAACCACAAAAAATTAAAAATAAAAATAAAAAAATAAAAAAAAATTTAAATTAAAAAAAAAATAAAAAAACAAAAATTTAAAAAAAAATATTTAAAAAAAATTAAAGCAAAAAAATTTAAAACAAAAAAAAAGAGTTAAAAAACAAAAGTTAAAAAAAACTTAAAAAAAATTAAATATTTATATTTATATATATATATATATATATATATATATATATATTTTTTTTTTTTTTTAGGCCACCTATCAGCAGGTTGCACACAGCCGCCTCCCCGGCCGTGGCCGCGGCCAAACCCTCTGATGGATGCTGGAATTTTTATTTTTTATTATTATTTTTTTAATTTGTTTTTCATTTTATTTATTTTTCAAATTTTTTTGATTGTTCTATTTTGATTTTTTTTTTTAATGTTTTTTTTTTTTTTTTTTTTGTTGTTGTTTTTTTTTTTATTCAATTTAATTTTGTGGTTATGTATTTTTTTTTTTAATAATAAAAATGTTTTTATTTTTATTTTGTTAAATTATGTTTATTTTTAAATGATATTTTTAATTTTTGGTCTAATTTTTTATATTTATAAGTTAAATTTATGTTATTTTTTACATTTTTTTTATAGTTGATTTTTTTGTGATGTTTTGTTTTGTTTTGTTTTTGTTTTTTGTTTTGTTTTTTTATGCTTTATTTCTTGTTCTTGTTCTTGTTTTTTTTTTTTTTTTTACTGTTTTTAATTTATCTATCTATATATATATATATATATTTCTTTTGTATTATTGTTTGTGTTTTTTATTGTGTTTTTTTTCAATATTTGTATTTTTTTGTTTTCTTTATTATTATTATTATATATATTTTTTTCAATATTTAAAATTTGCTTTCTTTTTGTTTTTTGTTGTTTTGTTTTTTTTGTTTTTGTTTTTGTTTTTTGTTTTTTGTTTTTTTTTTTTTTGTTTGTTGTTGTTGTTGTTGTTGTTTTTTTTTTAATGTAAAACTGAATTTATTAATGGAAACATAATGTACAGTGAGGCCCCGGCCTCTGCGGGTCTAGGTCAGCCATATGACCAATTTAAACAACAAGACTCAAATTTGAGACTGCCCTAGGAGGGGAAACCAGTCCGAAAACGAGAGAAAGATAGGTACCTTTTGCTCACGCAGGGGCTACAATTCCAAAAATCAAAATTTACTGCCATGGTAAAATTCAAAATTGACTGCCAAAATTAACCACTGCAAAAGATAAAAAAAAAACTCAGAAGATCGAGCTTGACACGTGACCTGTGGCATGCAAATGGTAGGTGTCTTAGGACAGTGGCTTCTCTTCCACGATCGGACACCCATACTCTTCTGAATTTGTATCCTCTGCTTGCTTGCCACCCGTGGTGTCCTGTGGCTCTCTGTCATCAACCTGAATGCCTTTGGCTTTGCTGGTGGCATTGCCTCCCAACGTCTTTGGTCTGCTTATGGACGGATAATCCTTGGCTTTCTACGAATGGCTTGAACTCGGCTCCCTCTGAACATTGTCGTGCGGCGGAGGAACCTGGTTCTTTGCAGGGCTGTAGGCTGGAACAATGCACGAGCCAACTTCCTCCCTAAAATCCACTAAGACGGTGGCAATGACAACCGGTCGGTCCATGGAGCAAGGAAAAAGGAATTGAGTGTATTAGGTAGTAGCAGTAAGATTGGTTGACTGGGTGGCTCCGTTAGTCTGACGAACCTCATAGGGGTGAGCTCGTCCTCTTCCACTATGCGTATCGGATATCTTCCATGGAAGCGGGAAGAGGAAGGGCTGGGGGGCGGGGAGGCCGATGGGGAAGACGAAGCAGTGGGAGGCAGCGAAGAGGGGCGGATGGCGCTCCCGCAGCTACCACCATGCCTACATCTCATATGATGACGACGACGCATATTGCTTTGAGTGGGATGCTGCAGCGAGAAGTGAGCCAAAGTGGCAGGAAGCGGGGCGAGAGCAGCAGAGGTGATACTGTAAAGAACAGGGGAAGTCAAGTCCGGGACAGAGGCAGGGGTCGAGGCCTCAATTTGTAGGGTGCAGTGTATAGACTGGGAGAAGTGATAACCATTGCCCAGGTCGACACAGCAGAGCAGTCTGCAATGCCTTCCTGTTGCGGTTTGAGAGTTTGGCTCTGCCGCGGTGGGATGGAAAGAGCAATTCAGAGGCAGAATAGAGGGGTTGGCTCCATGTTTTTATGCTTACAGGGGAAGTTTTGATCTGCATAGTGGATTAATGGTGCCCGCTGAGGGGCAGAGTTCTGCCTTAAATTCCCACAAGGGAAGGAACGGACTACCATGTGGCTCGGCCACCTGCCAGGCCGACGTCGTATCCGCCTTGAATGCTCATCTACCACCCGCATCCGGGGTTGTTTTTATCAATATTAAAAAAAAAATTATTTTGTATTATTTTTGTGTGTTTTTTCTTATTGTTTTTATTTCTTTTTCAATATCTGAATTTTTGTTTTCTTTTGTATTTTTCATTTTTATTTCTTTATATATTTTTTTGTTTTTGTTTTTTTTTTTTTAGGGTCTGTGTCGATGCTCGTTTAACAACCTGATCCCATTATGGGCAATTTGATAGTTGATTTTAAAATTTTCGTTATAATGAATCGAGTCTGCCCCCATAATGTATCAATTTCATGGTTGGTCTTTAGATTTTTATTACAACGGGTCGAGTTCACCTACACTGCGTGCTAATTTGATGGTTGATTTATAAATTTTTGTTGTAATGTATCGAGTTGTCTTAGGCTAAGATTTTAAAATCGCTATATATTTAGCATTAAAAAAAAATACTCTTGGGTGTTCATTTTTAAAGTTTTTTGTCATAATTTTTTCTCATAATGTCATGTTTGAAATATTTTGTAAACATGAGATTTTTTTGTAGTCATAATCTTTGGTTTTAATTGCATGGTTAAAAAATTGTCAAGATTTTAATGTATTTCTAAGTCATGATATTTTATCTTTAATGGTTTGGTCGAAAACAATTACAATTTCAAGGTTTTTTTAAAGTCAAGATATTTTATCTTTAAAAACATGGATGGAAATAGTTGGAATTATCAGGATTCGAGACATGATATTTTATCTTTAACATCATGTCCGAGAATTGTTGGAATTTTACAGTTTTTCAAAGTCCACATATTTTCTCTTTAACTTCATTGCTAAAACATGTGAAAATTGTAACCCGATTTTTTTTTTGTTATTCCAGAATAAACAATTTTTTTTTAAGGGTGTTTTTTCATCCTTTAAAAAAAAAAAAATGATTTTTACTTCCATTTAAAAAAATGTTGAAAACTTACCCTAAAAGAAAAACATCGTTCTAGCATAAACAATTTTCATTTTTGGGTTGTTTTTTCATGTTTTTTTTGGAATTTTTGGGCTCGAGTACCCATTTTGAGGTAATAGTTCATGTTTCATCGGTAACTATGTTCATCTCTCCCAAGTGAATTTTGATCCCTCACAAAGGTAATAGTTAGGGTTTTGATGTTAGGGCATTAAAATATCCTTACTCCTTTGCAAGTTTTATCCAATCCTAAGAATCCATAGATTCCATCAGCCTTAGGACTAGGCATTGTCCATCCATTATTGGTGATCAAGTCAATTCTTATCCACAAAATCGATTTTTCTCTCTTCTATACTTTCAGCCCTCTTAAGGCCAAGTGGCTAAGCTAAGGCTTAGTGCGAATTGGCTAGGAAGAGAAAGTTTTGGTCTTGGAAGGTCTCAACATATAGGGTTCAGTGGTTGCCTCAAAATTATTTCCGTTTTGTGGCCATTCCTTCCATTTTTATCCATAAGTTTTCTTTCCCCAGTTGTTTTCCCTATGATAAAACCCTAGTTTGGTAATAGCTTCAACTTGAGGGCTTGTTGAAGGTTTCATGTGCCTTTATCTTGATAATACTTACTATTGGAAACCTTTTCTTAGTATCTTGACCTTGGGTCATCCCAACACAAAACATATTGATGGGAATCCTGATTATGTACAACTTAAGGCCCATCTAACCATCCTTAGGCATATTTAACCTTTTCTTTTTCTCTTAATAAAGTATTTTTCATCTGTAATGTATTTTTAGGAGGGTTAAGAGATAATTGCCATATCTTGTGTGCCTAATGCATTGATTGTGTAGGATATTGAGGATATCTTATGCAATTTACACAAGAGTCCAAAAAGAGAAGTTATGGGGCTTGTCCCCTACTAAAGGATAAAAAAAACTTGGTTTGCTCAAAGACATTTATCACCTTCCTATAGATGTGAGGACATAAGGGAACCAAATCGAACTTTCTAGGTATTTTGGAGGGAAGCAATCCTCTCTTCAAGGATGCTACCCTTCAAGCACTTTTTGTATAAATAAGGGGCCATAGTAGCCCAGTAGGGATTCAAAACCTCGAAGAATATAGTTAGCAATAGAGAAAGGATCCGTTGCCTACTATTTCAATTTGTCATGTTTCATGTATGAGCACATTTTTTGATTAATGAAAAGAACTCTTTTATTTCTAGTATGGTTTTCTTCAAAGGGACTTGAGTCTCCTTGGGTTAGCACCCAACCCAAGTTCTCAAGCCCCCTTCTTGTACATTTACTTTCCATGCATTTAACTTAGTTATGATTTCTTGCAAATCTCATCTCTAAAAAAGTATTGTCTTTGCAGGGTTAGTGAATAAGCTTCTTTCTAAGTTTTCTTATGTATCTAGCTCTGATGAACTCAAAATAGTTTCTTTCATGCAGTGATGTTCATTTAAAAGTCAAATCATCCTTTCTATAATTTTTCTTTTCTTCATTTAGTAATTTATCGAATATTTATGCACTTTGCTTTTACCAGTCAACCTGCATTTTGCTACCAGTTACATAGTATTGATTCATATGTAAAGTTAATATTGTTTTTATACATCTAGTTCAATAAAACATCATCTTTCCACCCACTATTACAAATTTTTGCAATTTTTGCAGCAAGTTGATTTCTACTTAGATGAGCTTAAGGAAATTCCAGTTTTGCCTATTCTTTGCATGAATCGATCCATTAGATCTACCTATGCTTGGAAAGGATTCATTTACCCTTCTACAACCTTCCTCCACCTTCTTCACCCTTTAGACCACATTTAGACCTCGTAAAATGGCTCTCGACTGTTTCCTATAACAAAACAAGTCCATCACAATAACAATATGCAGAGTGCCTTAGAACGCTTCCAGATTTGCACCTAAAGCTTGTTTATCATTCCCTAACACATTACAACACTCATTAGACCCTGGAGATGCGAGTTTAAAGGTTCAGAGTCTGTTTAGAAACTTGACCCTAGTAGCTGTAGCAAAGCTTTCTTTCTTTATGAAATTAGGGTTTACTATGTGAATGTCTTCTTTCAACTACAAATTGATTTATCATGCACCATACATTAGAGTTGATTTGTCTCCAACATTCTTGAAATTATTTTCTTTGCATTCTTGTAGTTAGCTTAGGTTTATTTCCCACCATTGACTTTCTTGTAATTATCATAGATTTATTTCTTGCAAAATAGAGTATGTTTACTTCTTGTCATTCACCTTTCTGCAATTAGATTAGGGATTACCTTTTGTCATTTTCTTTCAACTACAAGATAGAATAGGGATTGCTTTGTGTTGTTTCCTTACATGAAAGCTAGATTGGGTCTATTTGTTGTTCATATGTTTTCTGAGCATTTCCTGTAGCCTAGATAACAAAAGTGGTCTTTGTGCATTTTAGCTTCTCTTCATTCTCATTAGATCAACCAAAGTAGAATATATTTCCTGCTTCTCATATAGTGTTGATACCTCTTAAGTTTGTATGAAGGTTGATAAGTAAAGTTGAGGTCCTCATGAGTTTCAACATTCTTGTTTTAATACTAAGGGCCATCACTTTTTGGCGTCGTTTCTAGGGAGGTGTCAAAGTAGGTATTGTTTTTTGCTCTAAGTTGATTCATTTCCATTCATTTTCTGGAAAAAAAAACTACATCAACATTTCTATCTAAAAACAATAGACAAAAAAATAATTTATTTCATGCCTCGTAGAGTTAGGAATAATTCAAGAAAATTTCTACCTAAAACCCCCACTCCTAAAAACAACCAACCTTCAATAGTTAACTACGGGCCTCCCACTATGTCTATAGGGGATATAGAGGTCTTTTTAAGAGAGCAAAAAGGGATTTTTTAGGAGCCTGTATATACGAGGAGAAGAACCTCCACCACCCACTAAGAATATCACTGGAAATAGACAACTTGAAGTATTTCCTATCAGGGAAACAAATGGGGAAGGTGAAATGAAAAATATCAACCCCGTTTCTCTTCCGAATTTCCATGGAATGGCTTCTGAGGACCCTGACACCTTCATGTTTGAATTTGTTGTAGTCTGCAGGACATATGATTATACATCAGATGAGCAGAAGTTGAAATTGTTTCCTTCTACCCTCAAGGATGCAACGTTGCGCTAGTTCATGAGTTTAGAGGGAGGTAGCATCACTACACGGGGACAAATGAAACAAGCATTCAAAACCAAATATATGGACTATTGCAAAGCAAGAGATACAAGGGAGATTGTCTTTAGAATGGCCCAAGGGCTAGATGAATCACTAGAAGACTATGAAGAAGGATTTTAGCTGAGCCACAGGAGGGAACACAATTTCACTCTTGACCCAGATTCATTGAAGCTATTCTTGCTCTAGGGGGCCAGAAAAGAACAAATGGATACCCTCAATATGTTGGCCACAAAAGATATTTATCAGGTCAATTATGAAGACATCAAAATAATGTTGAAAAACCATTACATAGTTTCTAGAAAAGGAGGTAGATCCATCCAGGGTTTGGTAAGCCCTTCATCCTCTACTTCGGCCATTAAGAATGAAATAGGAGGTATGTTGGAAGATTCTAAAAGTGAAATATTACATACTTTTTCCCTATACATGGACACAATGCAGATTAAGAAAAAAACAAGAGGAAGCAAAAAGGGCATTAGCCATATTTTGCCTTAGATGCACTAAGAGGCACCCTAAAAATGAGTGCCCATTAAATGTTATAGAAATATGGTATGTGTGTGAAGAGAACCATTCAATTGAAAAGTGTCCATCTCTACTAGGTTTGAAAGTAGTGTACCAAGGAGAAGAAGGAAGCATGGAGAAACTTTGTTTTGTCAACTAGAAAAGGCCATAAGGCCCTAGACCATATTAGCAAGGTATGAACTATCCTTCCTCTTTAAATATAGGTTATAATGCACCATTTCAATCTTGGTATCCACCTAACATGATCTAGGTGGATATTGGTGGCCACTCGCCTATTCCACCTGAACATCCAACTGATTTCATCAGTTTCCTTGATTATAGCACAATTTACTATTTCTAGCAGTTTTTTTGGGTCTTGAACTTCCAGAGCTATTTTGACCCCCTAAATGACGTTTGTTTTGAGGTCCGCAATAGGTTGATTCCCTCGCAAATATTTTAGTACTCGAAGAGATATTTCTAGCAAGGTATGGTACAAGTTGACCAAATTACAACCCTGGGAAGTTGGATGTCCAACTAATCCCAATGGGTCCCACAAACTCTTGGTGTTCCATCTCCTAGGGTTAGGGTTTTGGTTGTTTAAGGTTTCCATTTGTTGTTCAATAATAAAAAGGCCCTTGAGCCTCATTGTAACACAGTTCAAAGGCATGTAGTTGCCACATCTCTTCTCAGAGATAAGCTACTATCGTCTGAGTTAGTTTATTTCCATTCTGCATGTAACAAATTTTCAGTACTTTGTTATTAATGAATTGTAGTTTGGTTTTTGATGTATCTCTTTTTTTTATGTTCATATTTGTATTTAATTTCATTCTTTCATAAATATGGATTAGTGGTATTAGAGCAGTTTTCTCTTTCTTTATTTTTTGTGCATGTCCCCATTGAGTTCGGGGTATAAGGAGTTAGGGCTCGAACTAATTGAACCTTTGAAAGACTAGCCTCGCAGACCCCGATGGCCTCCCATGGCAGAAGAAAAGAAAGACGAGGGAGCAGGAGATTCTTTTAAAATATTGCTCGAAGAAGCCCTCGAGCAACAAAGGAACACGATGATGGATAAATTTGTCCATATCCTTCAGAGAATGCCCACATGCGACACATCTTCATCCAACAACCACTCTGGAGGTGCCGCTCCCTTTATGGTATAAGTCAACTTTGACATTCCCATATTTGAGGGCCAGACAGGTGCAAATGTTGTAGATAAATGGTCAAATATGTTAGAAGGATATTTTCGGTTCATGATTTTTCCAATAGGGAAAATATTACTTTTTCACTCCTCAAAGCCTCCCCCCACGTTAAGGACCGGTGGGAAACCTACTGTGAGCAGAGGGACGAGAGGGAACCCACACTATTTTTAATTGAACCCACTTGGAATTCATTCCGAGATGCCATTAAGGAACAATATTACCTTGTTGGGAGCTATGAAGACAAGTACATACAATGGACTACGCTGCGACAACAAAAGGATAAATATGTGCATGAGTTGACGAATCTTTTCCATACCTTGCGCACAAATCTTGGTATCAAAGATTCTGAGAAACATCTGGTGCTCAAGTACTGTGGTTTTTTGCAAAAATACATTAAGGAGGAAATGGAGTTCCTAGACATCTCCTCGCTTAGTGCAACATACCGATATGCTGCCAAGATTGAGTAGAAATTTAAGTAGAAGAATCAAGACTTTGGATCTGTGAACCCAAAGAAGAACAAAGGCACTCGTAAGAAAAAAAGAAAAGGGCAAAGCCAGGTCACGATCCCCTAGGAAAACTCCTCGAAGCCACAAGCCAAGAATAATAGAAAGGCGAAGGACACTAACAAGTAGTATGAGTTCCATAAAACTCCCACTCACAACACAAACGAATGTTGCGCAAAGCAGACGTTGGTGGCCAAGCTAAAAGACTCAGATGGATGCATGCTCTGATTCTAATTTAGAGCCCGACAAGGGGAAGCAGATCATTGATGTAGAACCCAACACAATGGTAGCCACCGCCAAGCTCAAAAAGGTGGAACCTGAGGATCTAGAGGAGGGGGACCACCTCTTCCACTCGCAGATGTGGGTAAAGGGTTCACTGATGCAGTTCATAATTGATAATGGGAGCCAAAAGAACCTGATCTTAGTCGAGGTCATGAGGAAATTGAAGCTGCCAACAACACCGTACCCACAACTGTACACCATCGGGTGGCTCCACCAAGGGTGAGATCTTTGTGTCAGCCAACAATGTTGCCTGCCTTATAGCATCAAGCCCTTTGCATATGAGGTATTGTGCGATGTTTCCCCTCTAGAAGTCTGTGATGTTTTATTAGGTCAACCATACCTATGGAAGCGTCATGCTATATATGAATCCATACCTCGTTTTGTTATTATTACTTTGGGTCAAAATCATATAGGATACCATAGATAGCGCCACCTACCACATTTTCTTTGATCTTTGCTACACAATGCAGTAATATCATTTCCCAGACCAGGAAATTTGTCTTCCACATGATTCACCCTCAGAGCAAGAGGAAGATTGTGGCCACATCCACAACCTCCAGGCGGGGATCCTCCGCACAACATCAATAGATGGACAATGTCGTGGAGGAGTACGGGGACATCTTAGTGTCACCCAAAACAGTGCCCCTACACTGTCGGGTCATGCACTCCATTGATATAACCTTGGGCATGCCATTAACTAATGAAATGATCTACTAATGCTCTATTCTGGAGAACAAATAAATCAAGAGGCAGATTTAAGAGCTATTGTAGAAAGGGCACATCAGACCAAGTTCATCACCTTGTGGGAGCCCGATCTTGTTGGTACAAAAGAAGGACAAAACCTGGAGGCTCTATATTGATTATTAGGTGCTAAATAAGATCACTGTCTGAAACAGGTATCCAATCCCACAGATTGATGACCTTCTAGATCATCATGTACCAATCAAACCCTCTGATGTGTGGAAGACTACCTTCAAATCCAAGGAGGGCCTTTTCGAATCGCTGGTTATGCCTTTTGGGTTGACAAATGCCCCCATAACCTTCATGAGGCTGATGGAAGACATCTCGTGGCCCTTCACCAACTCGTTCATGGTAGTACATTTGGATGAAATCCCGATCTTCAACCAGAGTTGGGAAGAGCACCTACACCATATTCGATAGGTCCTCCAAACCCTGCGACAACACAAATTGTGTGCCAATTTTGAGAAATTCACTTTTGGTATGGCCTAGGTTTAATATATGGGGTACATCATTGATGAGTAGGGTGTGCATGTGGATCCAACAAAGATGCAAGTTATTCAGGATTGGCCAGGCCCAACCACTCTAACAGAGTTCCGCAACTTTTTGGGTCTGTTATATACCCTGGAACATCTTCTGCTTCAATGTTCGTGGACTCTACCTGTTTATTGATGGAAATATCCTGTAATGTAATTTTCTTCTTTTTATACTAGAGCTTGAGGAATTTCTTCTGCACATTAATATTGATAGTACCCGCAGATTCCATCCAAGGATATCCCAAAACAACATCCATATTATCCATCTCTGAAGTATAAAAATCACCATGCAACACATACTTATCCATAGGAAGCTTCAAATCCTTATAAATTTGAACATCCTCATCATCAACCTGTGTATTTTCAATTTGTTTTGCTGGAACTTGCAATTTGTTTGCCAAATTAACATTGATGAAATTATGCTTGTAACTAGGATTTATAGAAACAATGATATTCTCTTTCTGAATCAATCCATGAACCTGCAATAAGGATATACCAGTATGAAATAGCCCCACATGTTTTTCCTTATCTTGTTTTCTGGCATGAGACCATCTATCTAAAAGTAATTTTTCAAATTCTTCATCAGGCAAGTTGTAACACTTTGTTTTGTTAAGTAATCCCCACCATGTGGCTGCCTCCTCTCTAAATAGCTCCACTACCCACCATTTCCAATTGTTTTTCCATAATGATTTCTGTCCTCTTTTCTCGCAAATTTCTATTGTCGGTTCGTGTTGGGATTCTCTCATATCACTTGGCCCTTGATTCAAGTCACCAAGGGTAGAGCGAAAGAAAATTTCTTTTGGCATGAATCCGAACAAAAGGTGTTTTCTGAGTTGAAGCATCGCCTTTGCTCTGCACCAGTGGTCACATTACCAGGACTGCAACAACCACTTGAAATTGAGCCAGATGCATCTGACTATGCTATTGGTGTAGTTCTTACCCAATTGGGGCATCTGGCGTCATATCACAGTTAGGCACTTTCAGATACCGTCCAAAAGCATCCCACCTATGACAAATATATGTATTTCATTGTGCAGGCTTGCTGACAATGGAAGCATTACATTAGGGGGAAGGAAATGGTCATCCACATAGACCACCGACCCCTACAGTCCATACAGACATAAGGAAAGTTGCAAAATGATCGCCATCAGAAATGGTCCACATATATGAAACAATTCAATTTGAACATTGAGTACAAGAAGGGAAGCATTAATAATGTTGTAGACTACCTCAATCGACGGCCGATTATGGAATTGACCACTGTGCTCGACTCTTGTGGGCACGAGACTTCAGGATGGTCGCATCTTTACAAGAGTGATTCATAATTAGATACCACATATCAAATGCTCCTGGAAGGCAAGTAAATTTTTGGCTTTGACATCCAGGATGCACTATTATGCCACCTAGGACACCTCTGTGTTCCTTCAAGCGAGTGTGCCAAGATGATTTTGGAGGTGCACTATAGTGGGGTATATGGACATTTTGGGGTAGAGAAAAAAGTGGCAGCGTTGCAAAAGTATTTTTATTGGCCGAACTGTTAGGTCCCTATAATACTAATGTATCCCCCTTATTGTTATTATTGTGCCCATGTAGCCCCCATATTTTTATTGTTGTGCCCCATAAAATCCCACTATTGTTATTGTCGTGCCCTTATATTGTCATTGTTATGTAGGCTCTGATTATATTGTGACCCCTCAGACTCCTATATATACAAAGGAGGTCTTGTCATTTGTATCATCCAAGAATTGTTCATTTATGTAATGTAAAGGAGGTTTCCTCCTCAAATAGGATAATTTTTACGTCGTTGATCTATCTTTTTTTGGGTTGGTTGCATAACATTTGGTATCAGAGCTTTGGATTATAGGGTTTTGCTTCTTCAAACAGGCCATATTGTCATTTTCGTCATAACCTTTTTTCTACGAGGCTTCAGAAGCTAAATTTTTACCACTTGGAGCCTAGGGAAAATCGTCATAACTTTCGTTTCAGGATTCAGATTTGAATTTTGTAAAAAGCGGCTGAAAGTGCACATATTGTAGTTTTTCATGTATCAATTTTAGGATCGAAGGTTGAAATAATGACATGTGGCATCCCGTACAACTTCACTCTACTGAACCAGTCCATAATCAGGTCATCGTGGGAGATTTGGCATAACTCTTTCATGAAGATCAATCGTGATCATATTTGTGGGGTTGGAAAGAAGACTCAGAGAGATAACACAAGAAGAAATTTCCGAACATGGAGATACGAAATTACGGAGTTACAACAGTGTCAATATTGAGCTTCTAAAAGCAAGAAAAAGGTGTGTATCTTTTTTAAAAATTTGCATAAATTTTGTTTGAATAATCAATTTGAAGTGATTCCAAGGGCATATTGAAGCATATATATCAGTATTGGGTGCTATAATTCCTCCTAATAAAAATAATTCTACACCCATTATGCCCTCAGAAAGCTCTAGTATGACGCATGAAGAGGAAGAATTACAACATGATATATCAAAATTATGGGACCAAGTGCAACAAATTTCGCTCTCACAAAGAGCAACCAAAGGTGAACTAAAAGGTGACATGGATGGTTTAAAAGGAAACATGGATGGTTTAAAAGTCGACATGGATGGTTTAAAAGGTGACACGAATGGTTTAAAATCAGACATGGAAGGTTTGAAGTAAGGTTTGACAAAGTTGTTGCAAGAAAGGCTTCCTGGTGGTGACAACGTAATCCATGAAAATCATGATGAGGAAAAAAGGAATATGAATTACAATTTTAGAAACTCTAATGTGGGGTTTAAGAACCACCACATTCCAAAGATAGATATGAGGAATTTTGATGGCAAGGATTCGGTAACATGGATACTACAGATGGAGCAATATTTTGATCTACAGGATGTGCAACCCTCACAAAAGGTACGTATTGCATCTTTATATTTAGAACCCAATCAATTTGTATGGTATATATGCCTTTGTTCTCGTAAACCTATTTTCACCTGGTCAATTTTTACGGAAGAAATGATAGAACATTATGAAGATAAAATGAGCAACATCTTCTTTAGCCAATTGATAAATCTCAAACAAAAGGGTTCAATGGTGAAGCACATTGAAGACTTCAAAGAATTGAATATTAGGGTAACCGATATTCTAGAGGAGCATAAGATTGATGTGTTCATAAGGAATTTAAAATATAACATCCAACACGAGGTTTGCCTTTGGGAACCTGATTCATTGATGAAGGCATTCAGGGTGGCAAGAAAAGTTGAAAGCAAAATTACGGCAATACTGAAGTCTACCACTGACAACTATAAAGATGGAAGTGTTAGTCTTCCACAACCTACAAGGTTCATGCCACAACAATTGGAGGAAAAAAGAGAAAAAGGGATTTGTTACAATTGTGATAAAAAATACACTAAAGGTCATAAGTGTGCTGATAAGAAATTATTCTTCATAGATTGTAAAGAAGAGGAAGAAAAGGGACAAGAAACATCAAAAGGGAAGGATATACACCAGGAACCAATCCTAGAGAAAGAAGAAACCAATCCGACCATATCTTGTAATGCATTGGCAAGAATTACCACTCCTCAAACTCTCAAGATAAAAGAATATATAAAGAATCAAAAGGTAATAGTGCTGATTGATTCGGGTAGTACCCATAATTTTATTCATTGTAAGATGACCAATGAATTGAATTGCTTCCTATATCCAACACCAGAGTATCAAGTGATGGTTTCAAATGGAGGAACTATAAATTTTTCAGGAAAGTGTCATAATATCAAGCTAACCATGGGGGAATATGTATTGAATAGTCCAATGCTTTCCATTCCAATGGGTAGTGCTGATGTTGTACTAGGAGTCCAGTGGTTACAATCTTTGGGGATGATAGATTTCAATTTTCAAGAACTTTTCTTGATTTTTTTTGGGAAGGAAAGGAAGTTGAATTAAGGAGTATCACAGGGAAACCAATAAAGATATTCAACCCTAATGGTATCACAAAGATTTTTAAGAAAGAACAATGGGGCGTAATTGTACAATTATGCTCACTAGGGGTTCAAACATTGAAATCATCAATTTCTCTAGATCTCCAAAAAGTCTTTGATAAACATTCCAAGGTGTTTGAGACTCCCAAAGGCCTCCCACCTATTCATGATCATGATCATGAAATTCACTTGATTCCAGGAAGTGTTCCTCCAAATATCAGGCCTTGCAAATATCATTATGCCCAAAAGAGTGAAATTGACGTATGGTTGCAGAAATGTTAGAGGTTGGTATAATTCAACCTACTCAAAGTTCTTTCTCTGCTCCAGTGGTATTAGTGGACAAGAAGGATGGATCATGGTATATGTGTCCATATTATAGAAAGCTAAATAAGATCACTATTAAAGATAAATTTCCCATTCCTGTCATTGATGAATTATTGGTTGAATTACATGGAGTAATTTACTTCACCAAGCTGGATCTTCATTCAAGATATCATCAAATTAGAATGAAGATTGAAAACATTCCAAAAAAACATTCAAAACTCATGAGGGTCATTATGAATTTTTGGTCATGCCTTTTTCCCTGACTAATGCACCTTCCACATTTTAAGATTTGATGAATTCCATTTTCAAACCCTTCCTTAGAAAATTTGTGTTACGATTTTTTGATGATATACTAATCTATAACAAGTCTTGGAAGGATATGTTCAACATGTTGATAAGGTGCTCAAAAATTTGGAGGAGAAAGAATTATATGTAAAAACCTCCAAATGTTTCTTTGGAGTACAGGAGGTGGAATATTTGGGTCATATTGTATCTCATGAGGGTGTTAAGGTAGACCCTAACAAAATTAAAGTCATTAAGGAATGGAAAATCCCCACAACCATAAAGAATCTTCGAGGATTTCTCATGTTGACAGAGTATTATCGTAAGTTTGTTAAGAATTATGGGAGAATAGCAGGACCTCTAACATAATTACTGAAGAAAGATGCATTTTCTTGGACTCCAAAAGCAATGAAGGCCTTTGAACATCTTACAGAGGTAATGTTGCAAGCACCGGTCTTAGCTATGCCAACTTCACAAAAACTTTTTATTGTGCAATGTCATGCTTCATGAAATGGAATTGGTGTTGTTTTAATGCAAGAAGGAAGACCCATTTCTTTTGAAAGTCGTCCAATCAAAGGAAAGTATTTACACAAACCTATTTATGAGAAGGAAATATTGGCAATACTACATCCACTAAAGCAATGGCAACCTTACCTAATGGGAAGACACTTCAAGGTAAAAATAGATCATGATAGTCTTAAATACTTTTTGGAACAAAGATTATCTTCAGAAGAGCAGAAAAAATGGGTGACAAAGATGTTGGTTTATGACTTTGAAATCATCTACAAAAAGGGGAAGCAAAATGTTATTGCAGATGCACTCTCAAGCAAGGATGAAGATGTGGCAGCATTGCTTTGTTCCATTTCTATTATCCAACCTGAGTGGATAACTGAAGTAAGGGATGAATGGAAGAATGATGAAGAGGTGAGTTCACTCATTCAAAAGTTGCAGCAAGATCCCAATACATCTAATACATTTATTTGGAAAAATGATTCATTATGGTACAAATATCGCTTATATCTTTGTAAAAATTCCCAAATCAAACCAAATATTCTTTTGGAATTACACACCTCTCCCTTAGGAGGACACTCAAGATTTTTAAAAGGTTATCATAGGGACAAGAAGGAATTTTTTTGGGATGACCTTAAATCTAATATTCAGAAGTTTGTGGCAGAATGTTTAGTTTGCCAACAAAATAAAGTTGAGACAATTAAGACCCTGGGTTTGTTACAACCTTTATCCATTCCAAGTCAACGTTGGGAGGAGGTCTCAATGTATTTTATCATAGGTTTACCCAAGTCTGAAGGAAAGAGTGTCATCATGGTGGTAGTTGATAGACTTACCAAGTATGCACACTTTTGTGCATTATCTCATCCTTTTAAAGCGAGTACAAATTCTACTGATTTATGGAAACAATTCAAAAGCTTCATGGAAATCCAAAGATTATAGTAAGTGACAGAGATCCCATTTCACTGGAAATTTTGGACGAAATTATTTTCTTGTCTTGGTACTCAATTAGTTCATAGATCATCTTATCATCCTCAATCTGATGGGCAAACTGAGATAGTGAACAAATGTTTGGAAGCATATCTTCGTTCTTTGTATCTGATAAACAAACACAATGGATCAAGTGGTTACCTCTAGCTGAATGGTGGTATAACACTTCCTTCCATAATGCAGCAAAAATGGTCACCCCATTTATGGCACTTTATGGATATCATCCACTATCCTTCACATCATCTTTAATAAAAATTCTAAGGTTCAAGCAGTGGAAGATCACATCGAGCATTAACAACAAGTTCTTCAAATCTTAAAGGATAACCTCACTCTGGTGCAAAATCGAATGAAACAATAGGAAGATCAACATCACAGTGAAATAAGTTTTGATGTAGGTGACTGGTATTTTTACGGATACAACCATGCAAACAAATGTCTCTCATTCAAGTTAAGAAGGATAATAAATTATCACCCAAGTACTATGATCCTTACAAGGTGTTGCAAAAGATTCGTATTATGGCATACAAATTGGAGTTGCCTACATCTTCCCAAGTACACCTAGTTTTCCATGTTTCATTATTAAAGAAGGTTATTGGTTACAAACTTCTAGTCCAAACAATGTTGCCATAACTTGACGAAGAAGGAAAAATCATATTTGAGCTTGAAGCAGTCATGGAAAAAAGAACCTGAGAACTACGAAATTGATCAATTTCAGAGTATCTCATTAAGTGGAAGAACTTACCCGCTGAAGATTCCACATGGGAGGATGAGAATTTTATACAAAAGCATCTAGAACTACTCAAGCGTCGAGCACAACACCTTTTTTTTAAGGAGAGGAGCATGTTAGGTCCTTATAATACTAGTGTATCTCCCTTATTGTTATTGTTGTGCCCATGTAGCCCCCATATTGTTATTGTTGTGCCCCATAGAAGCCCATTATTGTTATTGTTGTGCCATTACATTATTATTGTTATGCAGACTCTGATTATATTGTGAACCCTTACAATCCTATATATACAAAGGAGGTCTTGTCATTTGTATTGTTATACGAGATTTATGATTGTGGACAAAATTATCTCCCCTAGGTTGGTGGCTAACCTAGAACAATAGAGAGACAAGGAACACAATAATTGTAGGTTTTAACCCCGTATAGAAATTACCTGCATACGAATTCTAAAAAACATAGAAAATAAACAATGTGAGAGCATAACACATAAAACACATATACACAAAGATTTCCCCCTAGATCCCAAAACTGGGACTACCAGCTTGATTTTTTATTATTTTCCTTTCAATGTTATAATACATATTTATACATGCCGAAGCATCCAATACCTTGGACCGAAAAGCATCACATCCAATACCACAGACCAAAAACCATTGCGTCCAAAAACATGTGTGAAAATCATGCACAAAACCATAGGTGGGTCCGCCCAACCTAACACAGGGTCCAAAACCAAAATTTTTGGGGTGCTGCCCCAGACCCCATAAAGTGGGGTTATGGGTGCCCCTCAAACCCCCTATGACCTCCCCCCCTCCAATCGTCGGTTAACTATGTGGACTAGTCGTGGAAAGAATATAACACAACTCAACTTTCTCCCACTTGTTGTTTTCTTTCCATAGGGGGCCACAGGAGAGTTTAGTCATTTTTTCAGCCCTGAAACGCCCATTGTTTCTTTACACCAAGAAAACTTCTCAGAGCTCACAGATTTTGTCAATGCATATGCAGTATTCTTCAAAGTTTCCACCTTTACCAGCAACACCTTTTTGTCTTCTATCATATCCCTCACAAAGTGATACTGAACATCAATGTGCTTTGTCTTTGAATGATATGCAGGGTTCTTTGCTAAGAAAATTTCACTTTGGCTGTCACAATCTATCCTTATAGCTCCTTATACTAACCCCATACTTGAACACAATCTTTGCAACCAAACTGCTTCCTTGCTTGCATGAGTGGCTGCCATGTATTCTGCCTCTGTAGTTGATAGTGCCACTACAGATTGTTTCTTACTCATCCAACTGATTGCACCTCCAAATAGGTTAAACACATACCCACTTGTAGATCTTCTCTGATCCAGATCTCCAGCCCAGTCTGCATCAAAAAAGCCATGAATATCCAACATTATGTCAAATCCTAGTCTTCCTTGGTAGCACAAATCATAATCACTAGTGCCACGCAAATATCTGAAAACCCGCTTCACTACTGTCCAGTGCTCCTTCCCAGGTTTCGACATAAACCTGCTCAATACTCCCACTGCATGTGCAATGTCTGGTCTAGTACATACCATTGCATACATTAGGCTACCGACTGCACTTGCATATGGAACACGGGACATGTCCTCTTCCTCTTCTTGCGTCTTGGGACACTGTTCAGCAGATAACCTCACACCTACAGGAATAGGAACCTTCACCGATTTAATATCCCGCATATTAAACCTCTGCAGTATTGTCTCGACATACTTCCCCTAGTTTAACTAGAACTTCCTCTTTGCCTGATCTCTTTTAATTTCCATGCCCAAAATATAGTTTGCAGCACCAAGATCTTTCATGTCGAATTTGGAGGACAATTGGGTCTTCAAATCCTGGATAATTTCTTTGTCATTTCCAACCAGCAACATATCATCCACATACAAGACCAGATAAATAACATGATTACCAATTAATTTAAAATACACACAGTGATCTGCTTTGCTTCTGGTGAAGCCAAGTCCTCGTATAAATGTATCAAATTTCTGATACCACATCCGTGGTGACTGTTTAACCCATACATAGACTTCTTTAACTTGCATACCAGTTCTTTCTTACCCTTCACCGCAAAGCCTTCAGGTTGCTTCATGTATATTTCCTCTTCCAGATCCCCGTGAAGAAATGTTGTCTTCACATCCATCTGTTCTACCTCAAAATCAAAAGCAGTAGCAACAGATAAAAGTAATCTAATAGAAGTTACCTTGGCAACAGGAGAAAAAATATCACCAAAATCAATTCCAGGAACCTAGGAATAACCTTTTGCTACCAATCGAGCTTTGTATTTCTCCACCTTTCCTTCTGCATTTGTCTTCTTCTTGAACACCCATTTGCTACCAATGGGTTTCCTTCCAGCTGGCAACTCCACCAGATCCCAAGCCTAATTTTTGTGCAAAGATGCCATTTCATCAACCATGGACTCTTTCTAGAGTTTTCCATCCTCTGAATCTACTGCTTCCTTCACAGTTCTGGGATCATCATCAGTAATAGATAAAGCAAACTTTGAACAGAAAGCAGATGGACTATACCTTTCTGGCTGCCTTCTTTCTCGAACTGATCTTCTCACACCCGAAGTTTGTGGCTCTTCATCTTCTGATTCCTCCTCTGCTGTAGAGTCTGATTCTTCCTCCTTAAGCTCAAATTCTATCTTCTCAGGTTCCTTTGGTTGGAATTCATGTTTAATAACATCTTTTACCTCTCTGAACATCACATCTTGGCTTTACACAACCTTCTGTGTGACTGGGTTCCAAAGCTTATAACCCTTTAAACCATCCTTATACCCAATAAAGATGCACTTTTCAGATTTACTATCCAACTTGGTTTGTTTCTCCTTTGGAACATGTACATATGCATCACATCCAAATACCCTCAGATGTGAAAGAGAGGGTTTCTTACCGGTCCATACCTCTTGTGGAGTCTTATCCTTCAACGCTGATGAAGGTGACCTATTGACCAGGTAACATGCAATATCCACCACCTCTGCCCAGAATTCCTGTCCTAACCCGACACCACTGAGCATGCTTCTTGCCCTTTCCATCAACGTCTTATTCATTCTTTCTGCAACTCCATTTTGCTGAGGTGCACATGGAGTAGTCTTCTGTCATGCTATACCACACTTCTTACAAAACTCTTCAAATTCCTTGCTGCAAAACTCTCCACCATTATCTATCCTCAGCACCTTTATCTTCTTCTCTATCTAATTTTCCACCAGAGCCGTAAATTCTTTAAACCTGTCAAAGGCTTCAAATTTATTCTTAAGGAAATATATCCATGTATTCCTTGAGAAGTCATCTATAAATGATACATAGTACACAGACTTACCCAGTGATGGAACCTTCACAGGTCCAAACACATCACTGTGCACAAGTTCTAATATCTGTTTCGCCCTCTTACTACTAGAGGGGAAACTCACTCGATTCTGCTTCCCATATACACAATTTTCACAGAAATCAAAATCCAGAGAGCTATTACTCATACCTTTACCATGAAGTATTCGAAGGCCCTTCTCTCCAATATGTCCAAGCCTTTGATGCCACAACATGGTCTTCTCTCCAGAGACCACTAGATTTTCTACTCCACTTTCAAGAACCACTGAATTGTTGCACCCATCAATAACAATACTACCTTGCAGCTTGTACAGAGTTCCAATTCGAACTCCCCGCATCAATACCAGTGCTCCCTGAACCATTTTGTAGGTATCCTTCTCGAACACTGTTTTTACACCTGCATCATCCAGCTTGCTTACAGAAATCAGATTTTTGGCCAATGCAGAAATATGCAGAACACCCAGAAGTGTTCTAACCCTTCCACCTTGCAACTTTAACTTTACTTTTCCGCGACCATTGATTCTAGCCTTCCTATCATCCCCTAAGAAGACATCACCACCATCCTATTTCTCATACTCGCAGAACCACTCTCTATGGGGAGTGAAGTGAAAGGATGCACCTGAGTCAATCAACCATGCCTCATGATATACATGTGTACTTGAAGAAGCCAAGTACACATCCCCACCTTCATCTGAAGTGGTTTTCGCCTCCGTAGAAGGAGCATCATCAGATCCCTTTCCTTTATCAGGAGCTTTAGATTTACAGTCCCTTTTGTAGTGCCCTTCCTTTCCGCATTTCCAGCACACCACCTTTACAGGTTTTCCTGGAGATTTAGATCTCCCACTCGATGACTTATTTTTGTTTCTGTTCTGGGACCGTCCTCGTACAGACAAGGCATCACCATTCTGGCTCTCCATATTTTTCTGTCTCATCTCCTCTGTGAGCAAGGATGAGACTATTTCATCAAACTGCAAGGTAGTTGCATTGCTACCTATTGCAATAACCAGACTATCCCACGAATCTGGTAGAGAAAACAACAAACTGATGCACTTATCTTGATTTGAAATTTTAATATCAACAGATGCTAACTGACTTACCATAGTATTAAATGCATTCAGATGCTCTGTCATCGAGTCTCCATCTTTCATCCTCAGGTTATACAACTTTTTTCGTAGGAACAGTTTATTCACCAGAGACTTAGATTGGTAGAAAGTCCCTAACTTGTCCCATAAAGCCTTCGCCGTAGCTTCCCCTGATACATTCAACATTACTGAATCTAAGATACACAATCGTATTGTGCTCTTTGCCTTTCGATCCAACTTCTTCCATTCTTCATCGGACACTCCTGTTGGTTTAGTACCTGGATCTACCACGATCCACTGATCTTTATCCACCAACAGATCCTCCATCTTGAGTTTCCACAACTCAAAAATTTGAGCATTAAATTTCTCAATCTCTATCTTTGCACTACTTGCCATCTTCTTTCACCACCAGAATCGATCTCGCAGATCTCCCACTGAACAGGGTCTACCACAGGTCCGAGCGAAACCCCTCAGCAACAAAGGCGTCCCCTTGAAGCCAAAAATGCTCTGATACAAAATGTAGGTTTTAACCCTATACATAAATTACCTGCATACGAATTCTAAAAAACACAGAAAATAAACAATGTGAGAGCATAACACATAAAACACATATACACAGAGATTTTCCCCTGGATCCCAAAACCGGAACTACCAGCTTGATTTTTCATTATTTTCCTTTCAATGTTATAATACATATTTATACATGCCGAAGCATCCAATACCATGGACTGAAAACCATTGCGTCCAAAAACATGTGCGAAAATCATGCACAAAACCATAGGTGGGTCCGCCCAACCTAACATAGGGTCCAAAACCAAAGTGGGGTTACGGGTGCCCCTCAAACCCCCTGTGACCTCCCCCCCTCTAATCCCCAGTTAACTACGTGGGCTAGTCATGGAAAGAATATAACACAACCCAACAATGATTTTCATTAAAGTAAATAGACGACATAGTGAGGCCTACCTGGAATCCTTCACACACTTCGCTCCTTATTTAGCTTGGAAGATCCAATTCCGTCTCCAAATGCCAAAATTAGAACCTGCACATTTAGATAACACAAGCCAAGAAACTATGAGATCTATGTAGTATCATCTAAGTACTTCATTAAATAGATAAACATGGTATTGAAATAAGTGAAATATTAACATCACATATAGGAAAAAATGAATTCTTTGCATTACTATAAATGGAAGGAGATTACAACATAAGTAGCAGTTGATCTTGTAGAAGAGCTTCTCCAAGTTATTGACTTGTCCTTTCCTTGTCACATATGAACCTCCAATCACCCTAAATGCATGAGATGATGACCACTCACTATAGCAAAATAAGGGCAAAATCACTCTCCAAAAGCCAACCCCCAACCACATAGAAGGTTGGGAATATATAAAGGAGTAGGGTAAGTTGGGGGTTCTTATCCAATTACCAATCTAGGGTAAGAGATCCACCTTTTATGGAGGGATAGGATCAAAGGATAAGTGGTGAAAACTCCAAAGTAGGGAAGGATAGGATCTGAATATTTTATCCATGGTAAGTAGTTAAAACAACTTCTGGAAACTCCTAAAAGGGGAAGCTTCTAGAATCCCGATCATTCTCCCGAATTTCTATAACAAACGTAGGTGCGAAGGGGAGCAACCTGCTGGTGACCAATGTAGGCCATAGTGGAGCAACCTACTAGTGACCAATGCAGGCCATAGTGGAGCAACCTGTTGGTGAACGCACCCTAGTAAGCTTATAGGGAGCGTTAGTCCTCAAATTGGCTTAGATGAAGCAGTTTAGGGCTGAAACTCTGGGGGATGAAGGGAACATACTTAGGTATTTGTGAAAGATGGTGAAAATGTGGAATAAGATGTTGATTGATCCCATTAGGAGGTTCACTGATCAGATGTGACAAAATGGCCTATAACATAATGCCCCCTAAAGCACAAAGTCAGAGATGATGACTAATGACTAAAGTGCTTTACCTTGTGACATGTCGGGATCAAGGACAACTGATGACCTTCATCTATTACAATACATTTACAACATGACATCTTTGTTTGCTGAGGGAGGCATACCGATACTCATCTCATAAGCTAACACATCATATATAATGATCAAAATACGCGTCCACAGACGCAACTAGTGGACCCATGACTGGATGACTATCTATATGATCATGACCATCATACATTGTGATGTTTGTATAACTCCTGAAATCACAACTCGAATGGATGAAACTACATCTGGGGTCTTCTATCTCATTCACATGACCAACCGTTGTATAAGTCTAACCATGTGAATCAATGAGATGGAGTCGAACATGGTAGACACCATCTGATTACTGGCTAATGATGTAAGTAGTTAACAGACACGAGAGAAACCACCGATGATGTTAATGGCTCTCAAGGTACTATAGTACAACCCATATGGTGTGAATAAAGGAGATGATGTCGGACACCACACATAACCTTTCAGTCGAAGGCCATTGATGTAAAGCTATCGCCGAGAGCGAGGAAACTTTCCATTGATGTATGCAAGCACCAAGGTACCAAAGGTGTGTTTCTAAGTCAATTTTCTGAATGATGTGCTAATGTCGATAGGAAGCAACACCATTGCTGGAGGGCCTTGATGTATTCCCCCATCAACGACATGAAACAGGTATCATGATTGAGACAAAATGATCAGAATGATGCTGACATGGAACTGGATTATGAAAGGAAAACATGAAATGAAGGCTTAAGAGTATTGTAGCGGAGATAAACTGAATGACTTCTCTTTAACACATTGGTGACATTGAATGGAGTTGACAGCATTGACCCAAAATCGAAATAGAGGCTTTAAAAATAGTATGATAACCAAAAGACAAGCATATTACCCAACCCAACAACCACGGAGATGAAGTGAAAGAGTGTCGTGTTGAAGAGTGACTCGCTGCCATTAGCAAAACGGAATACCTTGTTTTCCCAATTTCCCCAACCATACTAGTCAACACCTCTTTATTTTTTAACAAGTTTGAGGAGGATAACATTTTCTTGATTTGTAAGTTCATCCTTGGGATGAATCCCCCCCCGGAGTGTATTTAACGAACCTTGAGAAGGAATGGTTTTGCCTTGTCATGTTTGAAAAGTCCATCACTGTTTGATGTTTTAACGAGTCCAACGAAAGTAAAACTCAACATCTTTTTCATGTTTAGAGATTTTTAAAAAGATGTGAAAAAGAAAACTCCAAATGTCCCTTTTTGTAGGTAGTACCTTAGTTCTGAAGAGGTAGAAAACAATACCCAAGAGAACCTCTTAGCCATGTTCGACTAAGGTATTCCTTTTTTCTAGTTGGTCTATCTCAGTTCGGAAAATGGTTAAACTTATACTGTGTAGTATTATTTTCATTTACTTTTACGAGTTTGAAAAGACAAGTGCTCAAAAATCTTTTCATATTTTGGGAGTTTGAAAAGAGATGAAAGATGATTCCGGGGGGTTCCTCTTTCGTAGGTTTAAAGAGCTCGGAAAAGAGATAAAAGTGTACTATGTGGTCAAAGTAACCTGTTCAAACATAATGAAAACTTGCTAACAACTGTCATCCTGCTCAAAACACCACAAGAAGGATTAAACATACATGTTTCATAGTAAAAATGAAGTATATCTAGGTCAAACTACTAAAAATGAATAAAATAATGAGAAAATGACCATAAATATTCAAAATTACTTCTCATTTTTACCATTTCACATTTTACCTTCAACAGTGAGCATTTGGAGCCCTTTTGCTCTTGATTTTCTGTAGGTGATGTGGCCAATCCAGGGAACCATTTCAAGTGTTGTCGCTTCCAGGTAGGAACTGAAACCTTTCTCTATCTTTCCATGATTCATTTTTGTGTTTTCATGCAAAATTTTTAAGGTTTTGAGGCCCCCAGGGTTCATAAAAAACGCCCTAGGACCAACACGCCCCCTGTGTCAAAAAATGAGTTGGACCTAGGCAGAGGAACAATGTAGGTAGAAGTGCAATGCTCTGGTAAACACTGGTAGGGTGCATTGGGTGGATTTATCTAAGTGTTATTTCAGTTTTGCCTCAAATTTTGTCAATTTTTTTGCATGGGAAAGAGCCTAATGGATTCCTTATTGATGTTTCAGGTACCCTTTAGCACAAAATGGCATTCATTTGGAGAGAAAGAGAACATGAGGAATAAGACTTGAATGCAACAAACGACCCTACTACCATCCAAGCGCTAAAAATTTGTGGGTTATTGAAATTCTTCTAGCTTCATGGTATGAGGCAACAAATGGATTTGTTGAAATACCTTGTCCACTCATGGGATATTCAGGCACATGCGTTCATGTTTGGGGAGAATCTACTCGAGATTCAAGTAGAGGATATTTACTTTCTGAGATGATTGTCAATGCAAGGTAACCCCATCTCTCTTCTAGGTGGAAGAAGTGGTGGTGAGACGGTGAAAGACTATATCACTACCTATTATAGACCTCGATCCCTTCCTACTAGGGATGGAAAGATAAACATAAAGGATGTAACTCAATTACCTTTGAGAATGATCTTGTTCATTATCGCAAGATTGGCAGGCAGCTCAACACTAAATGCAGCAAGAAAATCATACATGCAATATGATATAGAGTGTCTAGAGCCAACAATATTCAACTGGATTGAGGGTGTCTTAGTCAATTTGAAGGAACAATTTGCTAAAGCAAAGGAGGGGAAGTTGAAGAACTTCAGTTATGGCATGCTATTAGTCTCTTTTTCTCTAGAGCGGGTACCATTACTGCAACCTCAACAAATTGTACTTGAGCCCATCGATCTGAGGACCCCATGGATGAGGAGGTGGATAGACCATATGAGCCAATATGTAGGCCCATCAACGATCAACTTTTCACTAGCCTTCTTTAGGTGGATGCACAGACAATTCATCATTATTGATGATTATCCTTACGCTAGTATGGATTTCCATGATGATCCCAAGCTCGAGTTGCCTAAGGGTGAGAAATGGGATGCTTTAGGTAAGATACTTAGACCATTAAGTTTTTGAAAGTTTTACGATTTTTTTTTTTTTTTTATTTTTTATTTTTATTTTTATTTTTTGTGTTTTTTGATGTTCCCAAGTCTAAACTATTTTATGTTTTGATGCAGATATGGGACATATTCAACTAATACGTGCTATATATCTCCGTCGCACAGAGGGACAACCACAAGAGAAGGCAGTGGGACTAGTACAGGTCGCTGCGGTAGGATGGGATGTGCTACAGGATCTTGAGGTAGCTGAGATCCTATCAGAGTTGGAGCACCACATGGAAGGATTGATACACAATATTGATGAGATCGTGGTTGATCAACTTCCATTGCGACTGTTGCACATGGAATCCCCCCAAGGCATGTTTTGGGGCTTAAAGACCAAGTTTTGACCAAATCTTGTTATGAAAGCTCCGTGAATTGCGGGTGCGGAGCATGAAAGTATGCTAGAGTCACAGGGTTGCCTGCCCTAGTTTTGTAATGTAATGTCGGCTGGATAGACCTACCCATGGTCCGCGGACAATGGGATTGTATAAATAGAGCGAGGCTCTAAGTGTAAAAGAAGATATAGAGAGATAGATGAGCATGAGAAGTCTAAGTGGTTGAGTCAAAGTGTAAAGTGTGTTTGTGGGTCGTAGAGTAGGAGAAGGCTTTGCAGTGGTATGCGCAAAGGCCTAGTAGTCCGCAGTGTTGGAAATAATACTGAGAGGGGGGTGAATCAGTATTATCAAGTTCTTTTAACAAATCTTCCTTATTTATACTTTGAATTATCTTTGCATATCAGTACCATAAAATAATGAGCATGAACAAGAAAAACAGATAGTCACACCAAAGAACACCAGATATAAGGTGGAAACCCAATGTGGGTGAAAACCACCTGCTGCAATATGTCTCTATCTTCTTTCAAATTAGAAAATCCTTTTACAATGATTTTGTACTGGTGCAGTCCTTTACCAGTACACAGGCTGCAACCTGCAGAGAGCTACAACTCTCTCTCGTTTTCCAGTCTTTCCTGGAAGGGAGCTACAACCCCCTACTTCTCTTCTTACAAGGACCACTTTTCATAAATTTTCAAACTAGGTCCATAAACATCAAATGATCATCAAGTACATGTAAATTACTCAGTCAACTGTAGCAACCAGATCAACAATAACAGAACTAAACCCAGAACACCTTATCAACAGAAAAATTCAGTCAACAGAAGATCTTAAGACAGATACGCAGTTTTTCTTTCACTGGCCTGCGTCGCTACGCACTTCACCTTCTGCTCCCCTGCGTATACCCGCAGAGAGCCTTCTGCTTCACCGCGCACCCACGCACTGCTTCTTCAATCGCGCTGCGTACTGTTACTAATGGTACGCACCCAGAGACACTATCGCGCCGCGTGCTGTTACTGAAGCCACGCAGTCAAATATACTATTGCGCCGCGTACTTTTACTGTGCGTACGCACCTGAACCTTCGTCGCGCTGCGTGCACACGCAGTTCTCCTTCTTCTGATCTGCGTACCCACGCAGTGCCCCTTCTTCTTCTCTGCATACCCACGCAGCTCTACTGTTTCTGCTCTGCGTACCCACGCACTTGCACCGTTAATCACCTGCGTACTTCTGATTAGGGCCGAGTTGGCAGTTCACCAGCGTGCTACAGTTAGCGGATGCCCAGATCTGATCATGCGTTCAAGAGATCACCCTTCACAGATTCGCCTTCAACTTCACTTTCATATAGATCAAGCTTTTTAATAACCCAATATTTCAAATCTTAAGATATTCAATTTCAAAGATACATAGCCAAGTGATCTCCTTTGCTTTATATAGGCAAGCTCCTCCTAAAATCATGGATCAATACCATAGATAACCAATACCAGGGGCCCAAAAAACATGGGGCTTAATAATAATAATAATAATATAAAACAATACCACGGGCCAAAACCATAGAATCAGGAGCGGCGGGCTAAATACCACGGGCCAAACATAGGGAACCCCACGTGAACGCGCTTCTCTGCCTTGAATTAAGTGAAACTAGGGGTACGCACCTTCTGAACGGGTGACCTGCGTGTCTGGCCGCGATCCCTTCACGGTGTACTTGCGTGTACGCACCTTCTGAACTGTTCTCCTGCGTACTTCTTAATTTTCAACATTTTGAGAGCCTGATCAAAGCATTGCCACTTGAGGGTGTTGCCATCAAGTACAACATCTGTAACATAGAGCCATACCAGAATCATAATGCCAACACGCAGACCCCTGCAGCTGAGTGCGCAGGGCGAGTTCAGTCTGTAACTGTGGAAATAATCAATAAAGAGAAGTTTTTCTATCATTCTGTGTATTTGTTCTTGGGTTAATGCATGATTGATATAATTTGCAAATATACTGTGTATTTACTGCGCGCACCTATATGAAGGTCCTATGTTGTTAAGTATAACTTAAGCACTCAAGTAGGAAAATATAATTAACTAATATTGGAATATAAGCAAGGTTTTGGGTAATAATGCATAGCATGGCGCACAAACCCTGGTTAGGGCTGCATGAAGGCAGTATATCAGGCCACGAGAAATGGGAAAGTGCGTGAAGCAACCTGCGCACAGGGACAAACCGTAGACCAGTCAAAATCATTAGACATCTCCAGGGTGCGGAAACTTGGTTCTAGCACCCTCCCATACTACTTTGGGTGAGACCTTAGTCCGCGTTCTGTGGACTGTCGCCGAAAGGGCCAGTAGTACCGGGAGTTGTTTGGCTAATTAACTCCGAACCTGGGTTAGGTCCCAACAAGCCAACAAATGGTTCCGTTGCTGGGACCGGGATCTGCATAGAGATGTCTCATGTCGTATCACTGAATCCAACAAAGAAAGGAATTAAAGAGTGGTTGGACAAAAAGATTCACGAGTTCGCGACGCAGGAAAACAGGAATCCGCGATTATCAAAGGAAGAGTGGTTAGATTGCTACTTATATATGGAAATCCATGAAATTTTCTTTGCATCCTTCCCTACTGAGCTGTACGAGTGGAACGCGAGGCTAGCAGACAACCATGGAAGGTGTAAACTCGACAAACCTATTGTGTGGACTCCAGAATTGGTGCGCAGACTAGAAGCATCATAAGATAAGATCGCGTGCGCTGTTGATCAATGGATGGATTGAATCATAGGAGGGTTCATCATTGAATTCGTGGTGGATACTTCGGTCAGCTATAGCGAGGCAGAACAATGCTTCCTCAAGGGACCACGAGGTAAGTACGTTAAATATTTGAACACTTGGATTAAAATGCTACTGTGTGAAAAGTGGGTTATGCGAATAAATTGATGCTTGGGGCTATGCAGAGTGGGAGGATCTACAGAAATGAAGGTAGCACAGAACTAGAAACTAGCCCTTTGATTTCACGAAGGTTTCACCAAGAAGTGCGATCAATCTAATAAAGCAGAGAATTCCGTGTATACCAACCCCACCCACACGACCACCAGTTTCACCATCTTCACCCTTGACTTTGCCCATACCACCTCCGTCACTACCGCGAAGCAGTATGGCTAGCGCAATAAAGCTACCAATGTTCAAGGGAGTAGGGAATGAAGATTTGGACAAGTTTTGGTTCATGATAAACGCTGTATGGGAAGCACAGGGTGTCATAGATGACAATATAAGGAAGGCAACATTGGTCAGCACTCTGCAGGATCGCGCACTAACCTGGTACATTAAGCATTCCAATAACAATCCGAATGCAAGGATAACGGATATTCAAGTTGCGCTAAACAAAGAATTTAGCGGGCCAAAATTGGAGGCACAATCGATTATTGGATTCAAGGAAATAACAATGCTACTAGGCGAAACCCCATGGGAGTTGGATCAAAGACTAAAGTGCACAATTCGCGAAGCAAACATGACATTAACAAATGGGCAACACCGCGAATGATTTGTAGCATCGTTAACGCCGCATATACAGAACGCATTGGCACAACAAAGACTAACCACTCAGGATGAAGGTTTGGAGGTTAAAATGAGATTGCACGAGACTCCGATACAAGATCTGAACCTGGGAGTTCAGCAGATTCACGCGCAACTAAAAAACTTGTGCCTTGAGATACAGAGTTTGAAACAAGACAGGATGGCCCGTCCAGAAGTGAACGACGAGGTATGGTGCGTAAAATGCAAAGGCCAGGGGCACAACAAGGACCACTGCCTAGTGTTAGCGAATTACCTCGTGGGAGGAGGACCAATGCCATTGAGACCAGAGGAATAAGTAGGACCAAGCGTGGCGCTTGCATTATGGTGCGCGATTTCTCAGATAGGAGGAAAACATGCTACAAATAACTGCCATCTACTACAAAAGTATATGTAGAATTCCCAACAGTTGTTCTATAATTTCTGTAGGTCAGTAGGCCATGATGAGCGTACATGTAGAAGTTATGAACTGATGATGGATCAGACTCCTACCTACATATTTTAGGCGAAAACATGGCCTCTCGATCAAAATGCAGGAATGGCGTGCACTGGATTTCAGGGGCGCGGATAAGGCCGAGGTGGAATGGGACCAGGAAGACGTCACGACCAGCTGATATGTTACAATTTCAGAGGGTCGGGGCATTATGCCCATGATTGTACCAATACAACGAGACCATCATGCTTATATTGTACACATTTTGATCATGAGATGGAGGACTGTCCCACATTGATAGTGAGGTTGTGCGATAAAGGAGCACTCCAACCTTCCCCAACTTAGAACCTGCAAATGATGAGGTCTGAGCTGCACGAGGAAGAACCCAATGTAAATATCATGCTCTGAAGTGGTATTACAATAGGGGATGACAAAGGCAAACAGCTTGAAGAAAGTACCTGGATTCGCAAAGCCCCAACGAAAAAACCGGAATTTGATTTGGAGTGCGCTAAGGAGACCTTCATGGAAGCTAAGAGGAGCTTCGTGGATGCCTCCACTTCAGGAAGTAAAGGGAGACTGGAGCTAGAAATGGACCCATCAATTCTCACTACATTCTTGGAGACATGCATGAAGTTGCTGTGTGACAACAAGGCTGTGAAGGGACTGCAAGAACTCATAACTAGATGTGCTGGGACCGTGCCAGGAGAACCGCGTGTAGTTCGAAAGCTCGGGAAGCACATGACGCGAACAGGAAGGGAGATGAGATTGACTACGCAGATCGAGGAATATGAGATGGATCAAGTGATTCTGGATCTAAGATCGAACGTGAATGTCCTGCCAAAGCAGACAAGGGAGCACATGGGCAAGCCTGCGTTGCAATGGTCTCCTATCCAAATGCGAATGGCGAACCAGCAAAAGATCCTACCTATGGGGAGATTATAGGGAATCACAGTAGACATCGAAGGTGCGAGCGCGCTAGCAGAGTTTGAAGTGATAGAGATTGTTGATGAAAGCAATCCCTATCCCGCACTACTGGGAATATATTGGGCCACTGACATGAATGGAGTGATAAATCGAAAGAAGCGCAAAATGATATTTGAGAAAAAGTCACTGTGCGTAGTGGTACCTTTAGACGATGCAGAAGGATCGCACTACACAGAGCCAGTGCGTGACTATGACAACGACGATGATCTAGACTGTATCTACAAGATAATTACGTGTGAGCAAGACTAGGTAAATCTGACCACAGATGGTCGAATCTCGTGGGAGCACGAAAGCTCCTGTACATCAGATTTTGATGAAGAGATAGAATGATGGCAGAATCGGTTACACGAGGTAACCACGCTCAACTGTAACAAGATGACGAGATCACTACACTATGTAGCAACAAAGGTAAGAGATCTGCCTACGTATGATGGGTTGGGCGAGGTGGATGATTTCCTGAACAAATTTGAAAAAGAAGTGCCAGAACAACAGTGTTTTGACGCTTTGAAATGGGTACTGCGAGCTACGCCTGCAAGATGGTGGGGTATGCACCAAAGAAGTTTCGAGGACTGGCGCGAATGTAGAAGGATGATGCTCATGCAGTTTGGGAAGCCTCAGGTGCAATTGAAAGATAAGTATGACAGATGAACTGGCCCACGCACTCACCTTTCCAGGTGGATACAAGCATATGGTGCGAAGCCTATAGGAATGCACACAGTACTCACGGTAGGAGACATGAGCGGTAAGTAGGTGCGGGCAAGGCAATGGCGTGAACGACCTCTACGGTTGGGACCACAAAGTATGGAAAGACCAAGTGCGCAGAAGAATATCCACGCAAAAGCGTTTAAAAAAGTACGTGAAGCACTGAACAAGGTCCACAAGGTGAAGCAGACTGACTGGGACCTGCGCATACCAGCGGTTCTCTGGGCTTATAGGACTGTGTGCAAAAACCTGACTACGCAGACACCGCCAAGGCTGGAGTATGAAGTAACCGCAGTAAGCCCTATAGTACTTGGGGAATTTAGACCGCGCCCGACAACCCCGATAGATACGATGGTTCGCGGAACCTTGGAAGCAGAAATCCAACAGGGAAATCTTAGACTCCAAGAACTTGAAGAAGAAAGGCTACGGTTAAGGAAGAAAAGTGCTCTAGTGGACGCGGAAGTCAGAAAGATGGAGGACGAGATAAAGGAAGATTTTCTCGGCAAAAAGACCGGGTGGAAAGGTCGGATGAATACGATTGCGATGATAGGTTTAAGGCCTATTTCTGTGAATTGATCAGTCTGATGCCTTGGCTTGGACCGCACATTGCTAAGCGCAGTAACCGGGGTAGCGCGTTGAATATGGTAAAGTGTGCGAGGGCGACTGTAACAATAAAAGGTGGGTATTCTCCAGGAAACATGATGGATGATAGGATGAAACTTTTCACGGGTGGTGCGACCACCTGAATAGCCGAAGGAAGGATAGTCTTAGCACTCCAAGCAGTTGAAAGGAAACGCGAGACTATAAACTACTCTACCCGGAAGCTGCACGAGGTTGGAGCTGCACGCAGAAACAAAGAGTCACAAGGTTCGCGACCACGCACGGGGGGCTGCGCTGCCACGCGGGTTGGCCAGAAAGTGACCGTCGAAGTCACTATTCACGATGGGATACCCGACTTGAGGCCAAATGGAGTGGGCAGTAGGCATTTAAGACGTGATTTATGGGTAATATTTGGAAAAATCTGTCGCCAAGGAAACATTAATGACCCAATTTAGGGGGCACGGTCGAATTCAAATTCAAAAAGCACTATAAAATACAAAGGGCTGCCCAACAAACAACACTTGGTCATTTTTGAATTGAGTGATTGAGCAGAGCCCTGATTGCGGTAAGCTGAGTGTTGATTGAGCCCCTGAGTTCATGACTGCTAGATTTCCAGATGAATACGATGGCAACAACTGAGGATGTTATGGAGATAACTGAAATGACCACCGGAGAGGCCACACAGGCTCTGGTTGTGTGATCCAAAATGGATCTAACATAGACTTCTAAGTCTATGAATTTTCCTCACAGAGAAAAAATGAAAGTCATTGGATGATTTTGAATATAGTCTCATTGCATAGATCTCTTCATTTTGAATCTAACGCAATTTGAATAGGTGAAAATGGACTTCGGATGAAGAAGTTATTGTAAAAAGAAATTTGTCCATTGTCCTTTGAAAAGGAGGCAATTTCTTATAAATGAGACTTAATGGAGAATATGCATTCCTTAAGGAAATGTCGCATTGGAAAGGTTCCCAGGGAGGACTTAGACCAAAGGCCTTAAGGACCCCTGATTAGCAATCTCCGATATATCGCATCAGAGGAAGGTCTGCATGCGATATCGGAACCCCGGGCAGAGTCGATTGCGATTGCGATTAAAGCGATGAGCTGATCAGCGATTGTGATGGGTGACTTATGATTGCGATGATTGGATCAACATCGACAATATATATCAGGTTGGCATAGTCCATTGTAAAGTTGTATAGACCCCCGGGCCGTTACGATTGCGATATGCGATGCGCTGATATCGGCAATCGGCAATCGAGATCGCAACCATATAAAGGGCCGTTGACATATGCCTATTGCGATTACGATATGCGATTGAGGCACAGACCCAATGAGGTTTATGAATGCAATTGCATAAATTTTGAAATCTGGATTTTCGGATTTTCCGTGTATTGGGTTTTTTGGCCATACGCCTGTGCAATCGCGATTTGCGATGACATGATAGACCCGAGAGGGATATAGATGCAATTGAAGGCCATTTGAAGTCTGGGCTTAAAGCCCATGATGTGTTTTCCTGATGCGTTATTTTGCATATTTTGTTCTGGAAAAAGGCCGCAGGTTCATTTCCATTGGAAATAGTCTCTCGCACCTGTGCCATGCTGTAGGTGGGAATTTTGCAACAGGAATGCGTTATACCAGATGCAAAGCCACAGAGCCATAGAGCCAGAGGGCCAAACGCAGATCCACAGAGCCAGTGAGCCAGAGGGCCAGTCGAAGAGACGCAGAGCCGCAAAGGAATGATTCCTCATGATGAGAGACAGAGGAACGATTGGGGGAGCCACAGAGCCGGAAGATTCCTCAAAATCCAAAGAGTATGACTCTCACAGGGGGGCTCACAAACATGTAGCAGCAGAGAAGAAAGTCTCCCTTCAGGGAACTCACAGCTGAGCAAAGAGCCAAGAGCCATAGAGCCGTAAAGCCAGCGAGCCACCAGAGGTTGGAGGCTTGGTAGAGGTCGAAGCCATAAGAGGTTGGGAGGTCGGAGCTGTAGTTCCTCAAAAGCTTGACCGCAACAGAGTCACACAGCGCAGAAGGCCAGCGAGCCGTAGAGCTGAGGATTCGCAGAGTGCCACTAAAGGTTGGGAGGACAGTGAAAGAGCCACCAGAGGTTGGAGGCTTAATAGAGGCAGAGTCACCAGAGGTTGGAGGCAGAGCCCTAGAGACAAAGAGCTCAAAGCAAACTTCTAAGAGCCATGGAGCTGTAATGAAGTTCAGAACAACAAAGAGATTAAATGATCAAGTTGTTGCTGGCGTTTGATGTATGCTAAAGATAGAAGAAGGAATTCCAGAGACAATAAAAGAATTCTGAGGGAGTTGGTGCAAGCCAGGAGCTCAAGATAGCCCGGATCGTTGATTGAAGGAATCTAGTCTAGAGAAGCCTAGATCTGACTGCGGAGTATGGACAACTAGAGGGATAAGATGGTATTCTAAACCCATAGGTTCAGTTGTAAACCATTGGAGTTGAGTGTGGAACTTGTAAAATAAGCATTACCATAATCTCAAAGAGCCTAGTTGTGTTGACTGAGCTCATGGAGACGTAGCCCAAGATATCAGGGTGAACTCCTAATTATATTGCTGTTATGTGTGTTGGTTATTATTTGCATTATTTGTTGTTATATGTTTTTATATCAGTTTAAGAAAATAAACTTAAAGCACTTAACAGTTAAAGGCAAACACAAGCATACACCTATTTCAAGTGCTTATTTCTGCAAATTATCACAATTATCACTCATAACATAGATCTTGGGAATATATAAGCTTTGGAGTGGGAGAGGTTATTGTAAGCATGACAAGAAGCCTTTAGTGCCCCATTTCAGATCAGGTGGTATCAGAGCAGGTTAATTAACCCCACCTTCAAAGAAGGTGATATCAACGTTAGTTATACCAGAGTAGGTTATATCATGATGCAGGTGATATTAGATCAGGATGCTTGATTGACAGAGCAATCTATATTCTTGTTTGACTTGAAAGGTGTTCAAAAGTAGAAATAATTTTGCTATTTGATTGTTTGTAAACTGACTGTTGTTTAAGTTTGCAAAGGTGAAGGGCAAGCTACTGATAGCTAAGTCCAGGACAGGACAAGAAGGAAGAAGGGCTGAAGGCATTCTTCTTATCCCAAAGGACCTCAAAGCAATCCTTGAAGCACAAGAGGTTTGTTGCAAAGGGTTGCTTGAATAAGCTCTTTGTTAAACTTGTTTGAAGTTATTTTGTTCATTCTGATAATGACAACTTCTACAAGTGAGTCCTCAAATTCTTCTTTCTTCACAAGAGTCTTTGATGAAGATAAAAAGAAAGACTTGTTCACCATGATGGATATGGTGAGAGAAATGTATGAGGATGGAAGGAAGAGCATCATACTTAGAGAGCAGTTGACTTCCATGAAGGAAGAGAAGCATTTGCTTTCTGACAAATTGTAGGAAATGGAGAGGCAACTTCATATTGCAAATATGAACCTGAAAAGGATGCATGAGTTGGAGACACAACTCTTTGTTGCCAAAGAAGCCTTGGTCAAGTATCAGCTTGAAGAAGGGGTAAAAAATTCCTGTTTGTCTTCAAATTCTTCTAAGAATGTTTATGTTGGTTCTTTTGAAAAACATACTAGAGGCATAGGTTCCAAATTAATGTCCAAAATGGGCTATGAAGGAAAAGGCTTGGGCAAACATGCACAGGTTATTGTTGAACCAATAATGGTTGAGGAAAGGCCTAAGTATTTGGGTCTTGGCTATGGAAAATCTTATGGAGAAAGTTCCAAAGCTGCCATGAAGACAATTGAAACAGTTCCAAGAAGGAGTTTTATTTCAGGTCTTCTACCTCAAGAGTGTAAAGATTGTATTCATGGGGAATGCAATAGCTTGAAACATCATTTTTAAGGAATAAGGTGTTCATAAGCATACACTTGAACCAGAGAGTTGTGGAAACTCTGAAAGCAGTGAAGAGATTGATGGTGTTCCAAAGGGAGCTACTTCTTCATTCAATTCACATCCTCATGAAGGCAATAAGGGTGAAAGAGAAAGGTATAAATATGGTTTTAACCATATTCCTTTTGATTATGTTAAGCATGATAAATTTCAATATAAGTATGGGAAAAGAATTGCATGTTCCTTTTGTGGTTTGGATAACCATAATGTTTCTAGATGTTGGAAGAGAATGGCCACATACAGGAAACTTTTGAAGGAAGGGAAGCAAAAAGCCAATGGTCCACTGGACAAGGCAAATCATGCTGTCAAGAAGAAGCACATGTGTTGCACTTACTGCCATGAGCAAGGACATATTGCTACAAAATGTTGGACTCTAAATCCAACAGTGCTTCCACAAAACTTGAAGAAGGTGGAAAGAGAGAATGGCAGGAATGGAAATAAAGATTCCATAAATGATGTGTTTCAGGATTATTCACATGTTGATGCTGATGTGCAGACAAAGGTAACACCTTTGGAATGGATTGGTAATAAATGGTTAGAGTTCTTATCCAATTAAGGTTGCATGTATTTTGAAAATGCATCAAATCAATAGAATGCATTTCTTTGTTAATGAGATGCAAGTTGTAGGTTTTTACTAAGAAGGTGAATGGAAAAAGTTGAGTAGGAGACTCACTTTATTGCTGCAACATTATGTTCATTTCAGCTTCAAAAGTACAATGTACTTAAGTGAAAGTTGAAGGATGAAACATTATAATTCATTTCAGCTTTGAAAGTACAGTGTACTTAAGCGAAAGTTGAAGGATGAAATGCATGCATGAGAATGATGTGCATGAACACAGGGATGTTGATGATTTCCTTGTATTTGAACATGTATGTGTGATTAACTTGAAGGGTTGATTACTTTGTTGTAAACATGCATGTAATGCAATATTGACTTGAGAAAAGTTGATTTGGTCTCCAAGATGGAGATGTTGATGAAGTGTTTCATCTTTGAAAAAGAACTGTAGAATTCTTTTTCTACATGCTTGACTTGAAGGGTCAATTGTTTTAAAGACATGTTCTGTTAGCTTGTTCTCTAGTCAATCATTTGTATGTAGATGTAAAGACATGGAAGTGTTCACAAGATGTGAAATCTGCTTCTTTTGTTGAAGCAGAAGTTTAGGCCATCCAGTTGTTGTTTGTAATCCTATTGTTATTAACAGTTGTTGTTGACAGTATGTCAAACAGGTACAAATGAAAATTTTTTGAAGCAGATGTAACTTCACGTTGGTTTGAGCCACCTTGGATCAATTATCAAGGCAAAGAAGTTCAAACTACCTTCTGTGACCTTCTCAGCAAGAGTTCTGCAGGAAGTCAAGGAGGAAGACAGTTCTTCCCCGGAGGACAAGCACATCCAGGAAGGGAGTGTTCAAAGGCTTTGGTTTAGAGGCACTATGCAAGGCAAGTGTATGGAGGCTGAAAGAAGAGGGTGAGGTACTCTCATTTACTGTTCAGATCAATATATCAGTGTTTTGGAGTCCAAAAGCTTTTTAGTGGGAAGGCGTGATCCAAAATGGATCTAACATAGACTTATAAGTCTATGAATTTTCCTCACAGAGGAAAAATGAAATTCATTGGATGATTTTTAAAATAGTCTCATTCCATAGATCTCTTCATTGTGAATCTAACTCAATTTGAATGGGCAAAAACGGACTTCGGATGAAGAAGTTATTGTAAAAAGAAATTTTCCCATTGTCCTTTGAAAAGGAGGCAATTTCTTATAAATGGGATTTAATGGAGAATATATGTTCCTTAAGGAAATGTCACATCATAAAGGTTCCAAGGGAGGACTTAGACCAAAGGCCTTAAGGACCCCTAATTAGTGATCTCTGATATATCGCATCAGAGGAAGGCCTGCATGCGATATCGGAACCCCGGGCAGAGCCGATTGCGATTGCGATTAAAGCGATGAGCCGATCAACGATTGCAATTGCGATGATCGGATCAGAGGATCGGCATCGATGATATATATCGGGTTGGCACAGTCGATTGGAAAGTTGTATAGACCCCCGGGGCCGTTGTGATTGCGATATGCGATGCGCCGATATCGGCGATCGGCGATCGGGATCGCAACCATATAAAGGGCCGTTGACATATGCCTGTTGCGATTGCAATATGCGATCGAGGCACGGACCCGATGAGGTTTATGAATGCGATTGCATAAATTTTGAAATTTGGATTTTCGGATTTTCTATGTATTTTCCGTGTATTGGGTTTTTTGGCCATACGCCTATGCGATCGCGATTTGCAATGGCAGGACGGACCCGAGAGGGATATAGATGCGATTGAAGGCCATTTGAAGTCCGAGTTTAAATCCCATGATGTATTTTCCTGTGTATTCCTTTGTATTTCTGTTACGGATGAAATATGCGTTATTTCACAGATTTTGTTCTGGAAAAAGGCCGCCGGTTCATTTCCATTGGAAACAGTCTCTCACACCTGTGCCACGCTGTAAGTGGGCTTTTTGTAACAGGAATGCATTATACCAGACGCAGAGCCACAGAGCCACAGAGCCAGAGGGCCAGACGCAGAGCCACAAAGCTAGTGAGCCAGAGGGCCAGTCGAAGAGACGCAGAGCCGCAAAAGAATGATTCCTCATGATGAGAGACAGAGGAACGGCTGGGGGAGCTGCAGATTCAGAGGATTCCTCAAAATCCAGAGAGTATGACTCTCACAAGGGGGTTCACAAACATGTAGCAGCAGAGAATTAAGTCTCCCTTCAGGAGTTTTCCCTTCAGGGAACTCACAACTAAGCAAAGAGCTGAGAGCCATAGAGCCATAAATCCAGTGAGCCACCAGAGGTTGGAGGTTTGGTAGAGGCAAAAGCCATGAGAGGTTGGGAGGCTAGAGCCCCAGTTCCTCAGAAACTTGAGTGCAACAGAGTTGTAGAGCGCAGAAGGCCAGTGAGTTGTAGAGCTAAGGATTCGCAGAGTGCCACTAGAGGTTGGGAGGACAACGAAAGAGCCACCAGAGGTTGGAGGCTTAACAGAGGAAGAGTCACTAGAGGTTGGAGGTAGAGCCTCATAGATAAAGAGCTCAAAGTAGACTTCTAAGAGCCATGGAGCTGTAATGAAGTTCAAAACAACAAAGAGATCAAATGATCAAGCTGTTGTTGGCATCTGATGTGTGCTGAAGAGAGAAGAAGGAATTCCAGAGACAGTAAAAGAATTATGAGGGAGTTGGTGCAAGCCAGGACCTTAAGATAGCCCAGAGCACTGATTGAAGGAATCTAGTCCAGAGAAGCCTAGATTTGTCTGCAGAGTATGGACAACCAACGGGATAAGATGGTATTCTAAACCCATAGGTTCAGTTGTAAACCAATGGAGTTGAGTGTGGAACTTGTAAAAGAAGCATTACCATAATCCCAAAGAGCCTAGTTGAGTTGACTAGAGCTCATGGAGACGTAGCCCAAGATATCAGGGTGAACTCCTAATTATATTGTTGTTATGTGTGTTGGTTATTATTTGCATTATTTGTTGTTATATGTTTTTATATTAGTTTAAGCAAATAAACTTAAAGCACTTAACAGTTAAAGGAAAACACAAGCATACACCTATTTCAAGTGCTTATTTATGCAAATTATCACTCATAAGCATAGATCTTGGGAATATATAAGCTTTGGAGTGGGAGAGGTTCTTGTAAGCATGACAAGAAGCCTTTAGTGCCCCATTTTAGATCACTGTGGGAGATGCTCCAGAAGGTGTCAGGATTGTGGCAGAAACCCTGAAATCACCGCGCATGCTAAGACCCAAGAAGGACAAACAAGCAATGGTTCCCGTACGTGTGTCCCCGCGGAACCCGCTGCGCACCAAGCTGTCAATGGAGGAGAAGGGGAAAGCTGTCACCATAGAGAGGATGAAGAAGAAGAAGATATAGAGGATCTTATCATCGCAGAGGATGAGGATGAAGGCATGGAGGAGGACACTCAGCCTGCGCACCCCGCGACAAAATTGCCCGCCTATGTCCCCCTGCAAAAAGGGAAGGCGAAAGTGCCCAAGGACCTGGACAAGACCAAGAGCTCGCTCTAGACCCTGCTCCTCCTAGACAACATTATTTTTGAGGGTACACACCTGGGGTAGGTGCCGAGCCTAAAATTTGAAGATTGGGACCTCGCTGACCATGAGAAGTTCCCTCACCTTGAGACAAGGAACCTCATGAAGTCCAAGCAGAACATCGCGGCAGGGTTAGAGCTGTGAAAGTGTCTACGTAGAGTGGAAAAGGTTGGGCTACTGAATCTGCTCTGGGTGCCACACTTCCACCAAGCACCAATAACCATTTTCGTCATCAGGAAGCTGCTCTGCCTGGTGCATGATGGGTGTTTATGGCTGGAGGGGCCCATCCCCATCATGACAGATTTGATTCACCGCGTCTCCCAGCTTCCATGTAAAGGAGAGGACCCCGCGGAAATCTCGGAAGGGAAGGGAATTGACTTGGCCATTACGGAGGCCATGAAGAATAAGTACAAGCTGGAAAAGAAGAAGAGGTGCTATGCCATCTCCAACATCAAGGAGAAATCAGTATGCGTGGCGACCCAAATCCTGACAAGAAAGTTCATGCACAAGTGTCGTGCCGACAAAGTACTCGCGCCGGTGGTAGCACTGGCTAAGGAGTGCGCGGAGGGGGTCCAGTTTAACTGGTCCGAGTTCCTCTGTAAGGATTTTTTAGAAAATTGTCGTGAAGCTCAGGAACAGGGCAAAATGTTCCATTATGCATGGCTTCTGCTGTCCATAGTGCTTGTGGCTGGGGAATTGTCGGAGGATAGTTAATTCCCCATAATTGACAGGGATTTACCAGAGGCCGCGAAGTACGCTTCGCTCTGGGCAACAAAGGATGCTAAGAGGATCTGCGATAGTAAAATCTTCTGGGTGTTCATGGAGATGAACCTCAGAATGGGGATCAACTGTAAGCCGCGGTTGTCACCCACTGTTTACAACAGTCTGTAGAGTTTTGTAGAATTCAAAGTGGACATGCATAACATTTATATAAGAGCACGCAAGGACCCGACTAAATAGTGGACAAAGCTACCTTTCGTAGCCACAGACAACGTCATTTTCAATGTACTGGAGGCATAGCTGCCAGAGTGGCGCGCCAAAGACATATTAGAGATCGAGAAGTCAGAGGCGCAAAGAAAGAAAGATGAGGCCAAGCTACGTATCGCACAGTTGGTCGAAAATTAAAGGAAGGAAGCAGCGGCAATAGAAGTATGGGCAACGTGGGATGCGACACAGAAAGCAACTAAGCAGGAAAGGGCCGCAGCAACAGCAACAACACATGAAGCAGCTGCGAAGGTGGGTGAGGGTCAAATGATGCCTTGGCAGGGGCAGGAAACAGAGGAAGCAGAGACAGAAGAGGGAGGCGCGGACCCACGAACTGCGTCGATATAGCTAGTACCCAATAGAGTGGGCAGGGTTGCGTAAGAAGGTCAAGGCATCGAAATTGTCTATTGGCCCGATCACCCTAACCGAGGGTGATCTGCACAACATCGGTGAGATGGTGCGTGATGTCACCAATGAGGCTCTCCAAGATTTCACGCAGGAGAACCAGATTGTGTTCACCAATGAGGCTCTCCAAGATTTCATGCAGGAGAACCAGATTGTGTTGGGGGCCCTCATAGCGCAGTTGCAGGAATTACAGGCGCGCCCTCCTCAGGTTGGTACCCTTTTGGGCAACCTCGCAGTTGACTCAACAGTAGTAGAGCAGATGTTGCGCGTGCAGATGACAAATACCATAGTGCTGCCGGAAGGGGAACTAGTGACATCAAATTAGGCTGGCAGGCCTACGGTTAGCACATTGAAAGGTCTCGGTCTCAATATGGCTGCACTTCTGTGGGAGACCTTATATGTTTTGTAGGATGGGATAACCACAGAGCTGTGAGCTAGGGAGAGCCGCACACTCCAAGTCCTCAGTGAGAAAAAAATAAATATGGAATAACTAAGCTTGCAGTGCGACGAAGTGGTGTCGTAGAATCAACAACTGGTACAGGTGATACACGACGCTTGCCAAAGCATCCTGGAGCTGGCCATCCTAGCAGACATGCCAGCAGAGGCGTGGATCTATAGGTTAGAAGCAGGGGTCCGCGAGGTGAGGGAAGAAATGAAAAAGGTTTAACTAGAGCTGAACCTTCAGATCGCCGAGCTGCAGTTAAAGGTGTAGCCATCCACCCCCTCGGAAGTCAGAGAACAACGCGTTAGCGCTATCGCAGTGGGACTGGATGAGATTGGAGGTGCAGTGCAAGACTACACTAGTATGTTGGAAGAATCACTTGAGGTTCTCTCAATTCTGCAGGAGGACCCCAACATCCAGTGCTTAGAGAGAAAGGTGCGAGAACTCCAACAAAAGTATGACACTGTCTGAGGAAGTGTGTAGACAATGGTCCTCACTCAGAGGCTTGTGCAGATGCAGCAGGCTAAAGCGCTGAAGGAGCAGGTGGATGCGGCACAACATAAGGAAGTAGTCCTAAAGGCGTCCGTTCATCCTTAGATCGACGAGGCCTTCACCATCATGGCAGAAATGAAAGGCAAGCTCACACACATGTAGGGGATGCACATACTAAAGCAGAGAAGCACCCCTGACACAGAGGTCTCAGAATAGCGTATGCAACAGATCCAGCATGCAGCAGCCCAGTGCGCTGCTGACCTCCGTGCAGTTCGAGAATAGTTGGAGGGACTCCGTGCAAAGATCATCGCGCCTACAGAGTGACTCGAGGGCGAGTCATGATGTTTGTTTTTGGGGCATTTTGGGCATGGAATCCCCCCAAAGCATGTTTTGGGGCTTAAAGCCCAATTTTTTACCAAATCTTGTGGTAAAATCTTTGCGAATTGCGGGCGCAAGGCATGAAAGTATGATAGAGTCACAGGGTTGTCTGCCCTAGTTTTGTAATGTAATGTCGGTTGAATAAACCTACCCATGGTATGCGGACCATGGGATTGTATAAATAGAGCGAGGCTCTAAGTGTAAAAGAAGATATAGATAGATAGATGAGCATGAGAAGTCTAAGTGGTTGAGTCAAAGTGTAAAGTGTGTCTGTGGGTCGTAGAGTAGGAGAAGGCTCTGCAGCTGTGTGCGCAGAGGCCTAGTAGTCCACAGCTGAGTGCGCAGACCCCTGCAGCTGAGTGCGTAGGTTGAGTTGAGTCTGTAACCATGGAAAGAATCAATAAAGATAAGTTTTGCTATCATTCTGTGTATATGTTCTTGGGTTAATGCATGATTTATATAATTTTCAAATATACTATGTATTTATTGTGCGCACCTGTATGAAGGTTCTATGTTGTTAAGTATAACTTAAGCACTCAAGTAGGTAAATATAATTAACTAATATTGGAATATAAGCAAGGTTTTGGGTAATAACGTAGAGCGCAGCGCACAAACCTTGGGTAGGGCTGCACAAAGGTAGTATATCAGGCTGCGAGGAACGGGAAAGTACGTGAAGAAACCTATGCGCAGGGACAAACCGCGGACCAGTTGAACTCATCAGACATCTCCAGGGTACAGAAACCTAGTTCTATCACCCTCCCATGCTACTTAGGGTGAGACCTCAATCTGCGCTCTGTAGACTGTTGCCGAAAGGGCCAGTAGTACTGAGATTTGTTTGGCTAATTAAAACTCCGAACCTCGGTCAGGCCCCAACAAGCCAACAGTGACTTCAGTGACACACAATCAGAGTGCCTAGTCATACTGGTCGATTAGTGCGCACGATAGATCGTGCAGTGTCGTTTTATCATGAGCACCACTGATTTGTCTACTTAGATGTTTTACATGTAGTTTTTATATGGGTGATGTAGCCATATGTGTCTCGGGGCACACATTTTGTAAAACCAAACTTATATACAAAACTTATATATATATATATATATATATAGATATATATTTTCAGTGTTTCCTAGTTCCTATTCTACTTTCAATATGATGTGATGCGAATTGAAAGTTATTTACATTCGTTGCAAATGTTGATCTAAAACAAAATTAGCTAGGGTATCTGCTAATGTCTTCAAATATCTAGAAATATGTTCATATCATATGAAATCGAAATGTCTTTCTAGAAGACGCACTCTCAAAACCATGTGAAGGATGGCGGGATTTCTCACTGAATAGATATTAGCGAGTTGTAGCACTACAAGTTGTGAGTCAAGCTTGATGATTATATGAGGGATACCGTGTGAAATAGCATTAGATAGTAGCTCAACCACTGCGTTATACTCAGTGATGTTGTTAGTAAATCGACCAATGAAAATTCCTTACATACTCACTAAATCGCCATTTGGAGCAAAGATAGCACACGTTGCGGAGGATAGGTTTTGAGTACTACGACTAGCACCATCAACATAACCAATATACAGTTCAAGAGAGGTTGACATCTGCAATCCAAAAGTAAACATAATCAACAAAAACCATGGGAAACTCTGAAAAAACACTGCAAATGCACTCAAAACACCTATAGACAATATGTACACAATGTACTATGCATGGGATCAAGCATAGTATTTTTTGAGGTACAACCAATTTCTTGGTTGCGATAGTGCAACTCCATCGAGGTCTACTAACTCATAAGGCCCTTTTGCAAGGACATGCTTGATAATGTATGGGCCCAACCACTTAGGTTGAATATTTCCTCAACCTAACTTGTCGGCATCCTAGTCATATAAGAGAACTAGATATCCTTCCGAGAAGGCTCTAGTTTTGACACTTTTGTCATATTGTGCTTTGATGCGTCTTTTATGGGCTTCATTGGCTAATGCGGCATTGTGCTAGGTTTCATCCAAATGAGTTAGATGTAAAAGACACTCCTCCTTTGCAGAAGTAGCAGGAAGAAATTCGATAGCTAGTTTCAGTGATGGAATTTCACATTCGACGAGGAGGATCACTTCCAGACCATACACCAACTAGAAGGGTGTGAATCCGGTAGCAGTTCTAACGAAGGTTTGATATATTCACAAGGCAGCAAATAAAATTAAGTGCTAGTCTGATTTGTGGACCCCTATCATACATTGAAGCATAGTATTAAGAAATTTGTTAATCACCTTAAGTTATCCTTTAGCCCGAGGATAATAGGGAGTGGAATTTTCATGTGAAAGTCCCAATTTGGTAGGTAATTCGGTCATCATATGATTCTGAAAGTGCTTCCCTTGGTCTGTTACTATTGCTTGCGTAAAACCAAACCTAGCAATCACGTGGTTGAAGAAAAAGTAAGCAGTCGTTTCATCGGTGTTATTTAATGTAGGCATCACTTCGGCCCACTTGGTAAAGTAGTTAACAATGACAATAATATAGCCATGCCTCTCGACTGGATGAGTGTTACATGTCGTAAAGTCTATACCCCATTTTGCAAAGGGACTAGTGGTGACAACGAGATGTAACGAAGCAAATGAAGTAGATGAAGCACGAAAATTTCAATCATAGATATGGAACGCATGACATTTATGGATTGCGAGGATACAATCGTGGAAAATGGTGGGCCAAAAGTAGCGTGATGGCATAACCAAATAAGTGTCTGCCACATGTCCCGAGTGGCATTCGTTCAGGACTTTCTCGACTTCCTCAAGAGTGAGGCACCTTTGTAAAAGCGTATCGATACCACGATGGTAAAGGGTGTTGCCGATAATGACATAATTTCAAGATTGGTACCGGATATGTTACTTCTTTGAGCAAGAGGTATTAGGTCAGAAAGTTTGGGTCTAGAGATAGATAAAAAAATATCCACACCGTGGGTCAGATGATGAGATCAAAAACAATGACTCATCTAGGATGGAATATTTAGATTTAGATTCAACATCAAGGGAAGGGAGATCGCACATTAGCTTGACAAAAACTAAGGATTTCTTCGACTTGGATTTGATGAATTCCAGGTCGAACTCTTGGAGAATAACGATCCACTTAGAGTATTTCCCCCCCAATAATTGATGTGACAATATGTATGTCATAGGGTTGCAATCCGAAATGACCATAGTTTTGCGAAGCAAGATGTAATGGCGAAATATCTGGACGACTTGAATGACTGCCAAAGCTAACTTTTCCACATGAGTATACCATATCTCGGTATCATTGAGGTTTCGACTCAGATAATAAATGGGATGTTCAGTCCCCATATCGTCTTCTTGGACCAACACCATAGCTATAGTAGAGATGGTGGAAACAAGGTACAGGAAATAGTTGCGCTGATAGTCGGGGGGATATAAGAGAGATGCCCGAAACAATACATATTTCAAGGCATGAAATTATTTTTTTGCAGTGTCATCCCAATGGAAGGGAATCCCTTTTTTCCAGTAAGCGAGTAAATCCTTTGGTTATTTCAACATAGTTAGGGATGAACCTCCTCAGGAAGTTGGCTTTCCCTTAGAGTCTTTGTAACTGAACGAGGGAGGAAGGCATAGGAAAGTCAATGATTGCTTGGAATTTTAAAGGATCAATATGAATTCATTTTTTTGAAATGATGAAACCAAGAAGTCGACTAGAACCAAAACATAACACACATTTGTGCGAGTTAAGTCAAATGTTACAATGTCTACAACGGAGAAAAATGGCCTATAAATGCATGGGGTGATCAACCCGATGCTTGGAGTGAGCTGGGAGATTGTGTAGATAAGGTTGCACGATATGCTTGATGTCGTGGAAAGCATAGTCCATTGTATGTTGAAATGTGACCCCTGTGTTCCTTAAACCGAAAAGGAGCTTTCTATAAGAAAAAGTACCCTAGTGACAAATAAATGCGATGTTAGGTTGGTCTGTCAGGAGAATGTTGATTTGATTATAGCCCAAGAATCCATCCATAACTGAATAAATCTTGCAGCAAGTGCAGTCACCAACACTTTGGTCAATAAATGGGGTTGGGTAGTTGTCCTTCGAACAATCTTGATTTACGTCCTAATAATCGACACATATTCAGATCGTGCCTTGTGTCTTCATGACAAGGACAACATTCGATACCCAATCAGTTAAAGGAACGGGGTATATGAAAACAACTCGAAGAATATTTTCAATTTCAGCTTTTATCCCAACAACCTTCTTGGGATGGACCAGACGAAGGTGCTGCCAGATGGGTTTGGCATTACGATACACCTTGATTTCGTGCACTACTATGTTTGGGTCGATACTTGAAATTTATTCATATGTCCAGGAAAAGACATCTTTGAACTCATGAAAAAGGGCTCGATAAATCTCGATTTTAGATGAAGAACAAGATGCTCTGATGTATAAATTTTTGACTATTCCTGGTTTAATCGAAATATCGAGAGGAATGGTTTCTTTGATATTCGAAAGGTTATTTTCAGAGTCAATCTCATGAATGGAAACATAATTCGTAAAGGGTTCAATAAAATTATGTAGGTACACACCACTGAGATTATCTTCAATGGTATATGGGAAGGAGGAATGATGATGATGTTTTCTCCATGCCGCATCGTCTGACATCATGATCTCCATGATGCTTTCGTTAGTAGTACGCGAGAAAGGATGAGAGGGCGTGCCATAATCCAGTGATCGATATACCAAATTGATCAAAGAAAAATTATGAGCCACACAAGCTGAGTAGATGGCTTCGTAATCTTTCTCAACGGGGCTAAGTGGCATTTGGTCACCACAAATTTTGATGCCAGTTTCATCAGGTACAATCCATGGATCAACCAAGATTGTAGATGATGATATCATGTTGATATAAGCAACCGAAGGAGAGGAGTTGGGAAGGGGAGGGGGAAGGAGCGAAAAGGTTCCCATAAGAGATGAATCCTTCAATAAACCAACTCAAACATGCTGATAGGAATGTAGGGCTTCCCCTACAAGAGGGAAAATTCCAGTAACATTGGAATCATAGGCGAAAAAGGTGAGTTGATCCATGGCCACAATCCCACCTTATGAGGAAAGGAGATCATTCATAAGTAAATCAAAATGATGACAACCATAACATAAACCCATGTACATCCCAATAGAAGATTATAATCTAAAGGTCCGTCGATAACTTCTACTTCAACGAAGACTGTTTTTCCCCCCTAGTTCCACTTGGAGGGAATTCAGAATCCCACAAGGTTTGTATGTCCTTCCATCAAAGGCTTTTAATGTGGTGGTCGATTGAATCAATTGGGGTGAACCAATCACCTTCCAACAAGACAAGGACATGATGCAGGTCGAGGCTCCTTCGTCCACAATAGAACAATGAATGTTCTTACCATGGATAATGACCTGAATTATAAAAGCTAATTGAGCTCAAAGTCGAGGGGTATATTTTTCATGAGAGAAAACCACTAGGTTGGAATTCGATGGGTCCACACATCCGATAGCTGATAATAAGGCCTTCTTTTGGGTGGGGAAGTTTTGCAACACCTCAAGAGTCGACATAATGAAGGAGAATGAGCTAAGTCTTCAACTACGTTGTAATTTTTAGCAGCTCTTGAACAGTGGTTGAAAGAAAACTTATGGATAACACCCTTTGGAGGATTGATAATAAATTCCATGGGAACCAGAGATGGAACAAGATTAGATGAAGGTGGTGCTGGACTAGCAGGTTGATTAGTATCTTGACCGTTCGGTGGATTCACATTACCATAGTCCTTATTCCGAGTGGCCACCATGACATCAGATTTCAGCTTTGAGGAGTAAAGAATCAAAACTATGTTAGCGGAAGAGGCATCCCAGGAAACCATGTGAGTCTCCTGATTTGGAAATAGGCCAGTCAACGCAGCAGGAGAAGTGGATGATTTAAGAAACTGATTCACTTCAGCGGGGTGCGAACAATCATTTGTAAGTGACCCTCGTTACAAATCAAGCATGGGTATCGAGGCTTTTGTTTCTCATCGGAAGATGAATTTGTTTGTTTATCATGCGGTGAGGAATCTTTCTTTTTCTTACCTTTACCTTTCTTCCTACTTCTAGGTTGCTATTGAGACTTGACTTTATTAGATGAGACGACATTTATCTCAGAAGCAGAAGCCACAGGAGGATGAGATGGAGGGCTTTGAGTAGGAGCGATAAGAAAAATACTAGATGGTTTACTTGCCGAATGAGAACTGGCATAACCTATAATACCATCGACATCATGAGATTATTTGCCAGGTGGAGGAGGAACAATATTAAAGGGTCTCAGAGCATTTGGTATCTTATCATAGAGCGTGTATAATTAGGTATAAACTAGATCTAAATACTGAGCATGAGAATAAATTTCTCTTCGGTCACGAATCCACCTTTGGCCACATCTTATGTTATGGGAGTTAACAGAGATTTGACAAACCATTCGCTAACAACTGACCAGGAACATAAATCTTGACCAATCGGTGACTGCGCCTCCACTCATGAATGTGATCTGAATTGTGAGTGGAGCCTAATTGTTTGAAGTTAGTCAATAGTTCCATTCCAATTTCGTATCTGATGGGAAACTGAAAATGTGTGAGGAAGGTAGTGGCTAAAGTGCTGAAGTCATGAAACTACGCTCTAGGTAATTAAGTATACCATTTAGCTGTAGTACCTGTAAGCGTTCGTTGGAAAATACAGTCAAATGGGATCATCATTAAGTGAATTGGAGGAACACCATAGATGATACGTCATAACATGCGTCGACGAGTGTTCTCGAGGATTCCGATTGAATTTTGGGATATAAAAAGGCAACTTAGTGGGAATAATCAGCCACCATTTCAAATGAGCAATGGGGTCATTAGTAAGCTAAGTTAAATTTGACAATTCAAGAGTAGCCACAAAAGGAAACTGTTGATTAAAGTCCAGAGGCGGATGATCTGGATATGAAGGGATAACCTAGGCAACATGGAGTTTCATTCCTGGATAAGGAGGGTTCTGATAATAAGGAACCTGGTTACCAGAATATGGAGGGTTTTGATAACCAACATACAAGTGAGTTTGTTGCCTAGCTCCAGGATGGAGATAAAGCTATTGGAATGGTTGGGTTTGGATTTGATAGCCGTGAAAAGACACTTGATGTGATCCATACGGTTGCCCAATAGGGTTTTCATTGTCCCTTGGTACGGGTTCGACTGAGACTAAGCCAAATTTTGAATAATTTTACCTACCAAAACCCGCGGAGTACCTTGTGCAAGTGATGAAGAAGGTGAGAGACCTTGTACAATTTGACTAATCAGAATCTGTGGGGAACCAGAAACCGTTGGAATAGGCTATAAAGGTTGGATCACATGTATCTAAGCTTGTTGAGGTATTGAGTGATAGGTAGGAATTTGTGATGAAGATGGTACAGTTTGAGGATTCAACAATCAATCCCAATATGAACCAGGTTGAACGGGTAAAGTAGGTTTCCAAACACTGGAAGCCATTCCAGGATAAGGAGGACTATAACTAGGCAGATTACCATATTGAGGTATACCAACAATAGGTTTCCCCCTTGCCATGGGAGGAGGGGATGATGGAGGAAACTGCGATCCAGATGGAGGGTACCCAACATAAGGAGGGTTGGGCTGTTGAGGGTAGCTTTGCCCACTGATATAAGGGCCAACCTGCTGCTCTATTGTAGGTGTGGATGGAGGAAGAGGAGAATATTATGTGGCATTCATAAGGGAAATACCAAACATTATTCCCAAATTGTATGACATGGGAGAGGTCTAAGGACTGGAAGTCGCACTAGAAAAGGTACCAGATAACGATTGATAGCCAGGAGGGATAGACAGGCCACCATGTAAATGAGCTTTTGGTGATGTTGCAAACATAGATGAGGATGCGACGCTTGATGTCTCAACCATAGTGGTGGACACAGGTTGGGATTTTGAATCTGTTCTAGTCATGGTTAACAATCCCAATGAATATTGTCGCGAGAGATCCGCGGGTAGTCCCAAATAATTAGGTAAAGGATATTGTGTCTGAGGTTGAGGAGAAGGGAGAGGATTGGTTTGATAAAAATAAAGTCCTTCCCAATGAACAAGAGTAGAAGGACGAGGCTCTTCTTGAGGGATCTCTTCAATACTCAAAAGTCCGTGTGGAAGAGGTTCATCGTCAGGCCCAAGATATATTGGTTCTTTCTAAGACAAAGGAAGAGAGGAGGAAGGTCCCAAAGACTCACGTAAAGATGGAAGAGGCCCCTCAGGTTCAATAACCTTAGGAAACAAAATTTCTGACTTAGGAGATCATATTTAATGACCTCAGGAAACAAAGTTTAATGGACTTCTGTTTCAATTGTGTCAGTGTCACCAATAGGAATAGATGTAATATCAGGTTTAGAGCTCAAAGGGACAAATGATTTTGGTTGATCAATATCGGCAGGAGGGCTAGAAGTAGTTCCCAATGTTCTCCATTTGGTAGTTTGCGTTTTCATATGCCTTGGACAACAATTAAGAGTAGCCTCTGGAGGAAGTGGAGGCTTATTTTGCATTCTATGCAAGGGACGGGGAGGGGGATTTTGTTATTCCATGTTGGGAAATGAATTTTATTAACACTAAAAGAAATAAACAAAAAAGAGGGTAATCTAGGCATAGAGGATTACCAAGCAACCATGAACTACAATATACACCTTGGTGAACCAAGAAATTAATGTACAACAACCAATATCCCCGAATGCTGTGTTCGGTGTATCACAATATACAAGGTGGTAGAATCGGTTACCTATGGATATATACCAACCTATTGGGGACTCCGAAACTATACACGACGATACGTGGGAGCGCAGTCTGTAGTAGTGCTGTCTAATGGGTAACCGTTTGATGAGAGTGTTCCCATATACTTTACGTGCGTGGAGCACCACCAATATACCCGAAGGTACGTGGAGTACGATCCTATACACTCACATACGTGGAACAGGATTTTACCCCCAGGATGCAATGCTGACAAACAACAACAACTCCTACGTTTAAAGACACTGGAACACATCTCTAGCCTAGACATCTAAATGTTTGCATTAATGTTACAAATGCTCCTTAGTTTGATTCAATAAATTTTACTATTTATCTTTGATTATGTTTCAGTTTTGGGGCTCACCACGAATTTCACTTGAATATCCTAAAATGCAAATCTAGGATGAGAAAATAGAAATCCTTTCTCTTTCAATGAAAATCTAGCTAAGGAAGGGAACGAAAAATCAAGATGCAACAAACAAGATGCAAGATGCAATTTCCTTTTTGATGCAACTGTTCCTATGCTAATGCACATGAACAACCCTAAATGCTGATGCAAATTTTTTCTTTTCACCACACTTAATTTTCGAAATGAAGAAAACTAAGATGAAAATTTTCAATTATTGATTCAATTACACTTTTTAGAATGAGGACTAGAACAATAATTTATCCAAGCGACCAACAATCAAACGAAATTAGTTTGCAATCGACCAAATGATAAGAACAAAGAAAAATCAAAACCAATTCATACCAAAAGCAAAAAACACAAATGCAAACCAAACAGAGGCTTTAGAGAGATCACAAGACACTTAAGACTCAAGGAAGTTCAAATGGAAGTAGGCTAACCAAAGGTAGGCTCAAGAACCAAGGCAAAATCCATGCAAAAACATGGTCCAACGCTGGTGTAGAGTGGGCCAGGGTGAGGTGCAATGCTCTGTCAAAGGCACAGGGGGTGTATTAGGATTAGGAAAGATAATTCTGACACAAAAATTGTAAAAAATGGTTCATTGAAATCACTTCCTAGGTCTATTCTTGGTTGGTTGATACAAAAAAGGTCTGTCAAGGAGGTAATAAAACACAATGGACAAGGATACCACCAAGGGAATACTTCGTTCCCCAGTATGGTTGCCAATTTGTTATACGATATTTACGATTTCGGACAAAAGTATCTCCCCTAGGTCGATGGCTAACCTAGAACAACAGAGAGACAAGGAACACAATGTTTTTCCTTAAAGTAAATAGATGACAAAGTGAGTCCTACCTGAAATCCTTCGCACACTTCTCTCCTTCTTTAGCTTGGAAGCTCTAATTCCAGATCCGAATGCCAAAATTAGAACCTACACACTCAGATAACACAAGCCAAGAAACTACGAGATATATGCAGTATCATCTAAGTACATCATTCAATAAATCAACATGGTATTGAAATAAGTGAAATAACAACATCACATATAGGAAAACAATTAATTCTTTGCATTACTATAAATGGAAGGATATTACAACCATAAGTAGCAGTTGATCTTGTAGAAGAGCTCCTCCAAGTTGTTGAATTGTACTTTCCTTGTCACAATATGCACCTCTAATCACCCTAAATGCATGAGATGATGACCACTCACTACAACAACATAAGGGCATAATCACTCTCCAAAAGCCAACCCCCAACCACATAGAAGGTTGGGAATATATAGAGAAGTAGGGTAAGTTGGGAGTTCTTATCTAATTACCAATCTAGGGTAAGAGATCCACCTTTGATGGAGGGATAGGATCAAAGGATAAGTGGTGAAAACTCCAAAGTAGGGAAGGATAGGATCCGAATGTTTTATCCAAGGTAAGTAGTTAAAACAACTTCTAGAAACTCCTAGAAGGGGAAGCTTTCAGAATCCCGATCATTCTCCTAGATTTCTAGAACCAACGCAGGTGCAAAGGGGAGCAACCTGTTGGTGACCAATGCAGGCCATAGTGGAGCAACCTGCTGGTGAACCCACCCTAATAGGCTTATAGGGAGCGTTGGTCGTCAAACTGGCTTAGATGAAGTAGTTTAGGGCTGAAACTTTGGGGGATGAAAGGAACATGCTTAGGGATTTGTGCAATATGGTGACAAGGGGGAATAGGATGTTTATTGATCCCATTAGGAGGCTCACTGATAAAATGTGAAAAAATGGCCTATAACATGTATCATCCAAGAATTGTTCATTTATGTAATGTAAAGGAGGTTTCCCCATTCAAGAGGATAATTTTTAAGTCATTGATCTATCTTTTTGTGAGCTAGTTGTATAACACGAACCTCCAACGGGATGTTGGGAAGTACATCTGATCCTGCACTTCCTGGGCCATTTCAAAACCTATAATCAAGAATCAGGGTATGTATACTCCTCTACCTACTCCTAGTCGGCCATGGGAATCCATCTCCATGGATTACATGTCGGGCCCTCCTTCTACCAAGCATGGCAACGATTTTGTTTTCGTGGTCATCAAAAAATATCCTAAGATGGCCATTCTGGCGGCCTGCAAGAAGAGTATAAAAGCAGAAGCCACTGCCAAACTGTTCTTTGAACGAGTATGGATACACTTTGGGATCCCACAGTCCATTATCTCAGATCAAAACAATAGGTTCCTAAGGGCATTCTGGTCAAGCCTCTGGTCGTTGTTGGATACCAAGCTCACTAAGTCCATGACCTTCAACCCCTAAACTGATGGCCAAATAGAGGTCGTCAAGAGGATGATCGTGCATATTCTACGCATGTACAACTAGAAGCATCCACACACTTAGGATGAATTCCTCCCCTATGTCCAGCATAGCTACAACAGAGCTCTCCATAACTCAACTGGACGTAACCCCTTTCAGGTGGGGTTGGGATTCCAACCACTATTTCCCATTGATGTTGCCATACCACTTGCAGTTACTCAGGAAAATTCGACTCATGTCCATTTTGAACTGATATAGCTACCAAATTCAATGAACGCATTCAGAACATCCGCTAGCAAGTCCATGACATATTTGACTGAGCATATTTTAAGTACAAACAACATCGTGATCAACATTGGGTGCCACATAAGTTCCAGGTGGGTGACAAAATTTGGTTACATTTGCAAAAGGAATGCCTCGTTGGGGCCCACCACAAGCTTCACCCACTCCAATATGGGAATTACACCATCACTAAGGATGTAGGAGACAATGATTTTGAGTTCAACATTCCACCATTTCTTGGCCTGCACCCAATATTCAATGTGGACCGGTTGCGGCCATACTTTCCCCCATTGCTGGACACATCGGACATTGCTGAGCAACTGACACCAACATAGCTCAACCCAAGTTGTATAAAAAATGCCATGAATGATAGGATCATGGAAACACAGATCAAGAACACTCGTCAACAGAGGATCTAGCTATATTGAGTTGTCAAAGTAGGCCAACTCCTTCATCAGGGCAAGTAGCTCAGTAGGGACCAGGTTCAACAAAACATTCCTCACCTCATTGAGGCTCTGCATGCAATGGTGACCATTTCTTCCTAAAGGGGGAGAACTAATCTAGGTGGATATTTTTGGCCACCCACCTATTCCACATGTACGTATACCTGGTTTCATTAATTTCCATGATTATAACACAGTTTACTATTTTTAGTAGTTTTTCGGGTCCTGAACTTTTGGATCTGTTTTGACCCCCTAAACAATGTTTTTTTTGAGGTCTGTAGCAAGCTATTATCCATATATAATCCATATATAAAGGTTTTCTATAAATATTGTAGTACTCGGAGAGATATTTCTAACAAGGTATCGTACGCACCAAACAGAGATCATATGACCAAGTTACAACCCGGGGAAGTTGGTTGTCCAAATAACCCCAACAGGGCCCACAAACTCTTGGTGTTCCATCTCCTAGGGTTATGGTTTTGGTTGTTTAGGGTTTGTTTTTGTTTTTTAATAATAAAAATGCTCATGAGCCTCATTGTAACACAGTTCAGAGGCATGTAGCCTCCACATCTCTTCTCAGAGGTAAGCTACCATCGCCTGAGCTAGTTTATTTCCATTCTGCATGTAACAATTTTTTAGTACTTTGTTATTAATGAATTGTAGTTCTATTTTCATTGCATCTCTATGTTTCTATTCATATATGTATTTAATTTCATTTCTTCATAAATTTGGATCATAACACCTCACCTTGGTCTATGCCTAATCCATGGTCCTATCCTCTTGAACCTGTCATTTTCCCTTTTCAGCCATACTAACACGAACCTCCTTAATGGGGTAATTTATCATCAGGGTGGAGGCCTCAGGAAACCCAATCACCTGCCTTATTTCCTCCTCCTCCTCAACCAAAATCACCCCAAAATAATCCACCGAAACAACCATAATTTCCTGCTCAACCAAATCCAAACCCCAACAATAAGTAGGCCCAACAAGTCTACAATGGAGAGACATCTTATCCTACTCATGTTGTAGAAATTCAAGAAGTCAACCCCTGGATTGACAAGGTACTTCCTAATGCTCACTCACCTTCTCCAACATAAAATATTGAAGAAGAGAAGGAAGATAGCACTCATCAAGCCAACAAACCTACCTATCCTAAAAGGTTGATCCATCTTGAAACACATACCCTAGAAGAAGCTGAACTTTTGGGAGAACTAAAAAATATGTGTGTTAAAATTCCCCTCCTACAAGCTATCAAGGATGTTCCTATATACAACATAGTCATCAAAGATGAATGTCTTAAGAGACCATGAAGGAGAAGGAAGGACACCCCTACTATTAATGTCATAGGGAAACTAGCTGATCTCATGCTTGGGAAGATCATCATCCTAAAAAAATGGATCCTAGTAGCCAGGTAGTAGATGTGCTCATTAACAATATTGTAGTCCCCAATGCCCTCATTGACTTAGGGGTTGCAAACAATGTCATGACCAAGGAGTTTATTCTCAAGCTTAATCTCCAAGTAGCTCTAAGGAAAACCACCATGATGTTGCAAATTGCTGACATATCCATCGTAGCACCAAAAGGAATCATTGAGGATGTCATGGTTTCCATTGATCCCTAGGAGTACCCTACTAATTTCTGTGTTCTCCAGCCCAAAACCAAGTTCAATGTATATACTCTTATCCTAGGAAGGCCTTGGTTAGCTAATGTTGATGTCTACATCAGTTGTAGAGATGGAAACATGGCAATTACAAATGGGCAGCTAAGAAAACATCTTGTACTATATCTGTTAAAAGTGGCAACTAGGGCCAAAGTCCATGTGGGTCATCTTATTCATGGCTGATAATATTTTTGTTAGACTCCTCTCGTCGAGAGGTGTAGGATTGATCTAAAGATCATTCGATTCCGATAAGTATTTATGGAGATATGAATTATTTTGATTATGGAATTATTATCAAGCCTACCAACAACTCATGTAGGCTCAGAAGCCCAACAATCACACCTATTCAATTATCATCAGATGTGTATAAATACAGGAGGACTTTTCCTTATTTGGATTCACTCAACTCATCACATCTCTCTCTCTCTCCAGTGCAATAAAGAGGCTCTTCTCTCCTGCGCAGTTGGTGACTCTTCTCTCACACATGTGGAAGGAAGCCACTAAACCTGAAGCTGCAACTGCAGATCCAAATTTTGACCAGTGTTGACCATCAAACCTCCTCTTTTGAACTGCGTTTTAGGTCCATCTGGACCTCCTCTGAAGGCCGCATTTTTTGGTGGTGGAATCAAGCCGATTCGACGATCGCTTTGCGAGATATCGACTGCCCTAGTTTTGGTGATGAAGCCACTAATGCTGATACTGCTGATCTAGGGTTTGCTACTGCTAATATAAATCAGATTTATTTTACTATTTCTCTCTACTGAATTATTAAAGATAAAAGAAGATTTGATCAAAGGATTTCCCCACATTGTGGGGTTTGTCCCTGGCTAGCCGCCACATTTTGTGTCTCTTGTCTTGGCTTGTTTTCTGTTAATCGTTTAATGTTTTGCACATGTGATTGCTAATCTGTGAATAATAAGAAGAAAGCGAAGTAAATTTATCTAAGCATAGAACATACCATAAATTAACATGGTACCAGAGCTGAGGTGAAGACAAAGCCTGAGCAAGAGCAAGAGCAATCATCGAAGAGGAGATTGGCAAGGCTATCCTAAAAGAACTATGGGGTCCTCATCACTCTTTCCTTCCAAAGACAAGCTCCGTGAGAAAGCTGACTATCACGGATGGAAGATGTCTATTGATCTAACCTTAGAAGATCAAGGAGTATTGGACCATGTGAGAGGCAATATTGTTGAGCCTCCATCAAATGCAACCGTTACTGCTAAGAACAAATGGAAAACTGGAGAAGTCAAAACAAAGAAGATCATTCGAGACTCTATTAACAAGTGCTTGGTGGCCTACAAATCTACGATAGATTGGTGAGTTTATTAAAATTTAATGATGCAAATCAAGTTTTGTTTCTTAGAAATACGCTGAAGGAAATTAAGAAGGGAAAAGATGAGAGTATGGAAGCATACTTCTTAAGAATCACTGAGATCAGGAACAATCTCCTATCTATTGGGGAGACTATTACTGATAGGGAAATGGCACTCACAACTCTTGGAGGATTACCATCGGAATGGTATGTGTTTAGGACTACTCTTCTGAACAATAATGTAATTCCTGGTTTCGAGGAATTAATGGCTAGAAGCATTCAAGAAGAAACAAGGGTCGAAGAGCAAGAAATACCCATGCCTAAAGGTCCTCCTGCTACTTTTTCTTCTCATGCTAAGAAAAAGAAAAATTCCGAGACAAAATAAAAAAGAAAGGCTGGACCTAAGGGTGGAAGAAAATGACGATGTTACATTTGCAATAAACCAGGTCACTATGCAAGGGAGTGCCCTGATAGAAAGGACTAACACCGGAACGATGATCAAAATCCATCTCATGGTAATCAAAGGAATGAACAATTCAATAGAAAAGGTAAAAGGAGTGCTGGTAATCAAGGAAGAGGACAACCATTCAAGAAGGCTAGAAATTCTAGGTATGAATCCAACATTGTTGAAAATAAGCAGGATGAATATTATCTACCAGCTACTGTATCTACCTCTGCTCCTTCGGACTCAATGGGAATTTGGCTCATTGATAGTGGTGCCTCAAGGCACTTCACTGGTTACAAAGAAGTTCTCCATAATCTGATAGAGAAAGAAACTAACCTGGAAATTGTCCTTGGAGATAATATGAAATATCCCGTGAAAGGTGTAGGCAATGTCTCTCTTAAATTGAATCAAGGTAACACGATCCACTTACAGGATGTATTATATGTACCTGACCTCAAAAAGAACCTGGTGTCCATCTCTGCAATGGAAGACAAAGGCTACAAGGTGAACTTCAGCAATGGCAAGGTACGTATATGGAAAAACAATGTTATAGAAACTTTCACTCTTGGGTTTCGAGTTGATTCATTATATCAGGTCAATGGAAGTCCGTTAGGTGTCATGTATTATGACACATCTCTTCAGTCTGAACTTTGGCATCGGAGGATTGCCCACCTTCATTATAAAGCTCTACCCGATGTAAGACAAATGGTAACAGGGATGCCCGAATTCCGAGTAGAGAAAGAAGGTGTATGTCTGGGATGTGCCGAAGGAAAGCTCAAAAGGGGACCATTCCCCTCAAGCCAAAGCAAGACCTCTGACATATTACAACTGGTTCACTCAGACATATCTAAGGTTGACATCAAGAGGGAGACTACTACACCATATACTCTTGAACAGAATGGTGTGGCGGAAAGGAAGAACCGTACGATTGTGGAAGCTGTCCGTGCCATGCTCCACGATCAAAGACTTCCGAAGTTTCTATGGGCCGAAGCTGCAAACACCGCCGCATATGTACAAAACCAATGCCCTCATCAAGCATTGGGTTCAAAGACTCCTGAAGAAATGTTCACCTGTAATAAACCTGACATATCTCATTTTAGAATCTTTGGAAGCCCTGTATATTTTCATGTGCCGAAAGAGGAAAGGAATAAATTGGGTGCATCTGGAAAGAAAGGAATCTTCGTGGGCTATGGTGAAAATACTAAAGGTTATAGAATCTATGTTGCCAGTCAAAGGGAAGCCATGATTAGTCATGATGTCACCTTTGACGAAGATATGGCTCTCAACAAGGTGGACAATCTTCCAACTTTGAGGAGCTCTCAAGAAGCTGGCACCAGGGAACCGAAAGAAAATGATGATGAATCAATGCCTGATGTGGAAGAACCCATGGATCCTATTGATCCACCTGAGCCTTCCTCTTCTAGGAAGAGGCCCTCTTGGCTTAGGGGGCTACTCAATGATGCTGAAGGACACACTGCACCCCGAGGAACCTTCCATGAAAGTAAGAAACCCAACAGGTATTAGGGATACCTGACCATCATGAGCACGATCATACAAAATGAGCCTTCATCATTCTTAGATGCCATCAAGCATCAAGTATGGAAGGATGTTATGAACAAAGAATATGAGTCTATTATGAAGAATGATTTCTAGGAAGTAGTTCCCAGACCCTAGGACAAGACAATTGTCACTTCTAAATGGTTCGACAAGATAAAGCATGCAGCAGATGGAAGTGCGGAAAAATATAAGGCTAGTTTTGTCGCTTGTGGCTTGTCCCAGAAGGAAGGTATAGACTATGATGAGATATTTTCACCTGTTGCCAAATATACCACCATCTGCTCGATCATAGCCCTTGCGGCTTCACAGGGATGGAACCTACATCAGATGGATGTCAAGACCGCGTTCTTGCATGGTTCGATCAAAGAAGAGGTCTACGTGGAGCAACCTGAAGGATTTGAGATTTATGATCGAGAATATCATGTATGCAGGTTGAAGAAAGCCCTCTATGGGCTGAAGCAAGCACCCCGAGCATGGTATGAGAGGATCGATAGCTACTTGATGAAGCTGGGATTCAATAGGAGTGAAGCCGACCCTAACCTTTACTTTAAGGTTGAAGATGAAAAACCTCTCATACTGGTGCTGTATGTGGATGACCTCTTCCTAACAAGTGCAGACCCTCTCATTCACAAATTTAAGAGGGACTTGGCTTCCGAATTTGAAATGAAGGACCTAGGATTGATGCACTATTTCTTAGGACTTGAAGTTTGGCAGAAGCTAGGGGAAATTTTCCTATCTCAAGGAAAATATGTGGTGAAGATTCTGGAAAGATTTAGTATGGTGGACTGCAAGCCTGTAACTACCCTGATGGAGCTTGACTTCAAAACGTTAAGCGGTAGTGCTGCTGGACCTGTTTTACGAAATGCCACTAAGTATCATCAACTCGTCGGAGCATTAATGTTCTTGGTGAACTCACGTCCAGACATATGTTTTGCAGTTAACACATTGAGTCAACATATGGCTAAACCTCACCACATACATTGGATTGGTGCCAAGAATCTGTTGAGATATCTTCGTGGCACAATCACTTATGGGTTAAGATACATTGCCGAAGATGTGAGATTACTTGGATATACTGATGCTGATTGGGCAGGCAGTGTGGTGGACCGTAAGAGCACTTCCGGGTGCTATTTCATCTTGGGATTTGCTTCGATATCCTAGATGAACAGGAAGCAGAATTCGGTGGCTTTGAGCACCGCCGAGGCAGAGTATATTGCTGCTAGCATGGACTCCTGTGAGGCAGTTTGGTTGCGGAAGCTCTTCAGTGAGCTGTTTGGATTTACACTAGATACCACCGTGTTATAGACATATTTGGGCACTGCAACCCCAATCACATATGTCCATAAACCAAGGCTTCTAAACCCCTAAAAGTGTTGTTTCATACCGTAAAGGAACAAGGTCAGCTGAATACATAATTTCCCAGAAGTTCTCCGTGAAAAACTGCTCAGAACTGGTCAAAACTGGACCATACAGATTGCTCCATGCTGAGGGTGTGATGCATCTCACCTGTTACACACGGGGGGTGTGATGCATACTGAAAAGCCCTTCTGTAGGGTGTGATGAGCGAGAGCAGATAAATGGCAGAAGCAGTTTGCTAGGTGGAAACTCAAAGAATCTTCTAGAAGCTGCTTATATGACACTTGCCTCTCTGAATTCACCCAGGGATGAGTAAGAGAACATGAAATCTCCAAGTAGAACCAAGAACTATCAGTGAAATGATACTAATCAAAATCCCAGGAGCTGACTCACTCTCTTGCAAACATCTATATATGGATCCCTCATCCTAGAGATCCAAAGGCTGGAATTTTGTAATTTACAAGGAAGTGCTGTTGGTTTCTCTTTGAGACATTGTATTGTTGGGTGATCTTGATCTTTATGAGGTGAAGAGGGCTTTCATGCTGGGAGGATGATGCTGGATCAGACAGCTTGGTTGCAATCCTCTCTTCTACTACTTCTGTCAATAAAGCTATTTGAGTTTTCCTCCATATGCTTGTATATCTCTGAATCTTGTATTTGTATATGCATTTGTATGGTTAATGTACATTTGATCCTACATTGTTTATGGTTATAGATCTCTATGCTTTGATGGTATTTTGTTGCCTTGACTCTACAAGTGTTCTTTGAAGCGGGACAAGTGAGAAAGGAGTGGCGAAAGCTCTATCAACGGAGAGAGGAAACAAGTAAGGAGACTAGCGAAAGATTGAGGTTGGTACTCTTTGCTTCTCTCTCATCTATCTCTCATAAAGGAAAACATAAGTAACTTTAGTTTGTTTGTTTCTAAGATATCTACCCATCTTAGTGGGACTAGCAACTCTGAATGGACACTAGATTTCCCGATAAAAAAATGGCGATTCCACTGGGGAGCGAATAGTTTGTTTGTTTTGTTATTGTTGTTTGCTTTATAAACTGCAGACGGAGCTTGAAGTTAAGCTAGCTAGCCTTCGAACTACTTTTGCTATGCAACTGCAAAGTAGATCAATGCTGCTTCAGTCAATCTCCGGGTTGGTTTATGAACTAAACATCTGACTTGCAAACATCCTAAGTGCCCTGGTGGTAGCTCAAATAACCTCATTAGATCAGCCCCTATACTTTGTGTTTTCTATCTATCATCAGCTCAGCCTAAATCCACGAACTTAGCTACAAACTGTGAGTGAAAACCAAGCTCAGTCTCATCCTTGGACCATCACATTGTCTGTCATTGGAAATCTGGATGCATCACACCTCCCGTGTGTTGCAGGTGAGATGCATCCCTGTTTCCCTGTGTTACAGGTGCGATGATTGAGTAAGACTGTTTCTGCCTCCAGATTTTGGTTTTTTCTTCATTGTCTTCAGCTTTATTCAGTAGTTTTGCTGTCTATGATCAATATATCACTGTTGAAACCTTCTTCCTTTGCATTATTCAGCCTCCATTGATAAAGAATTGTGAATGTTTTTTTTATGTATTTTTCATCATTTACAGTTCTCCTTTGCAAAAAGTAGCTTAATCGAATTGTCGTCTTTTGATTTGAAAGTGTCACAACTGTCGTTTTCAGTGAAGAAAAAGAGTGTCTTAAAGTCTTCCTCTTTTAGATAGTCGATTACACTTTTTCCATTGTATTTGATTTGAATAATTAGTATTTCAAGTGTCGAAAGCAATTTTAAATTCAAAATCGCAAAGTGTCGTATTAGTCTTCCTTTCATTTTTTGAAGAAAAAATTGTCAGTACTGTTGCTTTGAAAGAAAATGGTTTAGATCTGTACTTAGTTTTCTTTTTGTCATTCTCACATTAAGGAAAATGAGAAACAAATACATGCATGTGCATTTGCATTTAGACTGCATGCGGTAATTGATTTAGGAAAAGTGCATCGAGTGTGTGTTCTCTGCTCTATGTTGAAAGAATTTCATTTCTCTTTCCTTAGTAGCTAGGATTTTCATTGCTAAAAGAAAGTAAACGATTGTTTATCATCTTAGGTTGCACATTTAGGAATTGTATATCTACATCACGCAGTGAACCTTAAAGGCAAACTTCTTAAGAAAGATCAATTGTAAAATAAACCTCAATGAACATAAAAACGCTTTGGAACCTAACGCACAACATTTAGAAGTCTAGGCTAGAGACGTATTCCGGTGTCGTAAAGCCTGGTAACTATCTTTTTCTTCGTAGGTTGGGTGATTCCTCCTCTTTGATATGACAAGTTCCAGTACAGACTTGTGCTCCCACGTACCATCGAGTATATATTGGGAGACCACAATAGGCTATATCCTTTATCCTTAGGAAGCCGTGTCTGCCGCCCTATCGATCGCAATGCATTGAACACAACATTCGGGAAGATTGATTGCCGTACCGTAAAAAGTATTCTGCAGTTTTGCGATTGGTTTGGTAATCCCTCTATCTAGATTTCCAGAGAAGTCACTTTCGTTCCTTTTCAGACTCCTTAAAAGAAAAGGTCCATCTAAGCACTTGTCACTTCAGGCTCATTAAAAATCGAAGGCGACTAGAGTCATCTTTAGCTTTTTCTCGACTCTTAAAAATTGAAAAAGCAAGTTGTGTCAAAGCGTCATAAAATTTATTTTAATTGGAATAACGTCACTGTTCCCTCGTTGGTCTTAGGTTGAGAAAATGGAGTCTACCAATCAAGGATTTCCCCTTGGGGGAAATCCTAGTCCCTTCTCCTCTTGGGGAGATATTGGTGCTCCACACATGGCTACATTGTCCCTCCCAGGACTCATAATTGGCCTGCCAGTATGGCTTTTCTCGACCTCTGTCATTCAAAACACCACAATTCCTCAACAATCAAAATAGCAACCAGATGATCCTGAAGTCGCTCCCCCACCTTCTACTTCATTTGTTTCTCCCTCTCCTTCTTCCTCTTCGCTTGGTGAAACTAGTAACGCTAAAAACGAAGCAACTGAGAAGAAAAAGAAAGAGAAGGAGAAGAAGAAGAAGAAGCCAACGACGAGAGGGGGAAACCATGCATCTTCTGGCAAAAATCCGCACATTGCACCATCCAAACCAAAATCTCCATGTGTCATTTGCAAGGGAGACCACTATCATTGAGATTTTCCCTGCATCCCACGATCCTGAGGGACTGGTCTCCCCACTTGCACAATCTAGTGCCTTCAACCTCTGACAATCATGTTGAGAGCACACCATCAACTAATGAAAACGAAGCCAATGGAAAGAAAGGAAGATCTAAATTTCATTGTAGACTATGTGAAGGCGATCATGCCCTCCACCGTTGTCCTTTCCTAGACAAAGCTAAAAGAGTCTTGGATAACTGTCCTGCTCACCGCAGCAGCTTCCTCCTGGATACAAGAAACTCTTGCCAAGTCCATCGCTAGTTGAAAACTCAACTAACACACCTTTTTTGTCGGTCAAAGCACCTATCATTGAAGATAAATCCTTTGAGTCCACACCAGACCAAAGTCAATAGGTCGAGATGGTAGTCGACCCAGTCTTGTCTTCAGAAGGTCCACCTTCAAATGATACAGTCACCAAAGAGGTGAGAATGACACCGTTCAAATTCTTTTTGTTAACACAGAATCCGATGAACATGGGGGCAATCTACCCATTGCTTTATCGCAAGAAGGAAGTTTTTCAGAGATTCATCCGACCGTTTATTCGGTCCCTCCTCCAAGCAATCTAGTCGTTTCCTTCGATTGGAATCTACTAGGGAGACCCCGCCTACCATCTAATGTACCATTCCGAATCATAGTACAAGCTTACAGAATGACCATGGTTGGAAATATCATAGATGAAGGGGCTTCTGTGAGTATCCTTTCCTCAACTACTTGGAAAGTGCTTGGTTCACCATCACTTCTGCCTGAGATTCGAAATCTGTCAGGCTTCAACAAAGGAACCAGTTGACCGTTCGGGATCCTTCCAAATTTGCCTATAACTTTGAGAAGGAAAACCGTTCATCTAAACGTGATGGTAGTCCAAGGGCCTCTAGATTACAATATACTCCTTGGGCTTGACTACATTTATAGCATGGGAGATATTGTTTCCTCACTCTTTCGAGTGATGTGTTTTTCGCATGAAGGCAAAGTGGTCCACTTAGTTGACTAGCTTTCATTCCCTAGTTAAAACATAGCTACTAGTCAAATGCCATCCCTAACTGGTCTTTTTGCACAAGGAATGTCTCATCAATCTCCAGTCCGTCCACCTGATAAGCGTGAGTGATTCAGTGATTGTGACTAAACCTAGGGGGCATGCGCCCTAGTCTGCTTCAGCAGGAAAACCCCAGAGAGAAGGTAGCTTTACGCGTAGGATATATGACTAGTCTGATGCCCCTGTCCATTTAGGAAAATGGGATAAGACTAGAAAAAGGTCCCACCGTGATCGCCTCTACTTTTATTTATACCTGGGGGCATGCAAACCTTTTTGCATGCAAGTGAAAAGCAACCTTTTATTTTCTTAGTTTGTAGGCTCTCAACCCTTTAACCTTGTAGGTAGTCGTTCCTAGCTTGCATACAAAAGGCTCCAAAGCAAAGTTTTGCATAGGGCAAGCTCCCTAAAAAATGAACCGACTAATGAGAGACATCCTTATTATACGACTGGCATGAGCAGTTTTACGCAAAGTTCAAGCTCGTTAAAAAATAAACCTAGCAATGAGCAAATGTTCCACCAGAGTTCAAGCTCATTAAAAAATGAACCTACCATTGGTAAATAACCATTGTGATCGCATCATTATTAGCTTTTGAACCTTGGTCGTGTTCTTGCCATCACCTCCACTCTTTTGTAGCCGATCATACACCTCCATTTGATTGTTTACCCCTTTGAGGAACAACTGCGACGAGTGATTCTATTAGCCACCTTCTTTACACTGCTGTGATTGAAAAGTTCTAAACCTTACCTGGAACCAATTGCTATCCAAAAATGTCACTTGTTCCTCAAAAAACGAGTCTCTTTTAAGCTCTTTTCATTTGACTCGTAAAATATGAAAAGATTGCCGAGCAATTGGCCTCTCCAGCTCGTTAAAGTCATTGGAAGTGCCATCCCTCCTCTATATTTTAATCTTTTTGGACCTGAGGGATCATTACACAAAAAGATCGAGCGTTTGTCTTGTTCGGCTTGTTAAAACTATCGAAAAGTCATCCCTTTCATATTATTTTATACTTTTTCAGACTTAAGGGATTATATTACAAAAAAGGACTATTGGAGTTTCCTTTCCGTCCCTTTTTAGACTCTCTAAAATTGAAAAGGACTGAGTTATCTTTGTTGTTAAACTTGTTAAAACAATAGTGACAAACTTTTCCATGCAGACAAGAGCGAGTTTCACTGTCGCTAGGCTCGTTAAAACATAGCAACAGGTTTGCCCGAAGGGAAAATTATAGAACAAGAATATGTTATCCTCCTCAAGCTTGACAAAAATAAAGAGGTACTGGTCAGCAATGACTGGGGAAAAAGGGAAGAAAACTTGAATAACTTCATTGGTAGCATGTCGCTCTTGAACATGACACTTTTACTCCATCACCATGATTGAGTCGGGTTGGGTTATTCCGTTCACCGGTCACATCACCATTGGTCCTCCGTACCATCCATTTTGGGGTTAACGCTACCAATCCATTCCAGTGTCGCCGATATGTTCAAGAGAAGTCGATCAGAGAATTCACCAACCCAGCTAACGCCTCATCTGCTTCAATACCTTCACTCTCCATTTTTCATGACCGCCACCCTGAACCTTGTATCATCAGATCGTTTTCACCTCCACAAAATCATTTGCTTCGTTTCGTGTCGTAGATGTGGGATTCATTAAGGCCCTCCTACAACGGGTCACTTCTTGTCGACATCAGCTCATTATCCAAGAAGTTGACTTAGGAACAACCCTTTCAGTACTTTGAAGCTTGCATGCCCAATGGCAAGTTTCTCACTTCCGATGATAGGTTTACATCAATGGCCTTCGATTGAAAGATTTTGCGTGGTGTTCAACATCGACTCATATATTCACACCACGTGAATTGTACTGCAGTACCTTGAGGGTCATCATCATTATCGGTGATTCCTCTCGCACCTGTTAACAACTTACATCGTTGGTTGGTTATCAGGCGATGTCTTTCCATGTTCGACATCAGAACATATTTTCACGTGGATCGACTTGTACTTCGAGCGAAGATTGAACGAGTTTGAAGACCTCGAATCTAGTTTCATCCATCCGAGCTGCGATATATTCAAGAAAATAAAGACATCAAATGTACATCATTGCTGCACAGATAATCATCCAAGCTAAGGGATGATGGCTCTACCAGAATCATCAGTCTGCCACACAGATGGTTGTCTGTCCTATGTACATGAAAATGAATTTATAAAGCTGAGCATGGGAATGCCCGCCTCAGCTAGATCATGAAAATATTATGAAGATAGTGTATTGTATTGTATCTTATTACAGGTCACCTTCGAGTTTGAAAAACCTCGGATCCTCATGATAAAGCATTTCACCCGACATCCGAAGATTTACGACCTAATGCTTTAGGGGGCAACTGTTATAGACATATTTGGGAAATGCGACCCCAATCACATATGTCCATAAACCAAGGGCTTCTAAACCCCTAAAAGTGTTGTTTCATACCCTAAAGGAACAAGGTCAGCTGAGTACATCATTTCCCAGAAGTTCTCCCTGAAAAACTGCTCAGAACTGGTCAAAACTGGACCATATAGACTGCTCCATGCTGAGGGTGCGATGCATCTCACCTGTTACACACAGGGGGTGCGATGCATACTGAAAAGACCTTCTGTAGGGTGCGATGAGTGAGAGCAGATAATTGGCAGAAGCAGTTTTCCAGGTGGAAACTCAAAGAATATTCTAGAAGCTGCTTATATGACACTTGCCTCTCTGAATTCACCCAGGGATGAGTAAGAGATCATGAAATCTCCAAGTGGAACCAAGAACTATCAGTGAAATGACACTAATAAAAATCCTAGAAGCTGACTCACTCTCCTGCAAACATCTATATATGGATTCCTCATCCTAGAGATCCAAAGGCTGGAATTTTGTAATTTGCAAGGAAGTGCTGTTGGTTTCTCTTTGAGACATTGTATTGTTGGGTGATCTTGATTTTTATGAGGTGAAGAGGGCTTTCATGCTGGGAGGATGTTGCTGGATTAGACAGCTTGGTTGTAATCCTCTCTTCTACTACTTCTATCAATAAAGCTATCTGAGTTTTCCTCCATATGCTTGTATATCTCTAAATCTTGTATTTGTATATGCATTTGTATGGTTAATGTACATCTGATCCTCGATTTTTAATGGTTATAGATCTCTATGCTTTGATGGTATTTTGCTGCCTTGACTCTACAGGTGTTCTTTGAAGCGGGACAAGTGAGAAAGGAGTGGTGAAAGCTCTATCAACAGAGAGAGGAAACAAGTAAGGAGACTAGTGAAAGACTAAGGTTGGTACTCTTTGCTTCTCTCTCATCTATCTCTCATAAAAGAAAACATAAGTAACTTTAGTTTGTTTGTTTCTAAGATAGCTACCCGTCTTAGTGGGACTAGCAGCTTTGAATGGACACTAGTTTTCCTGATAACACACCGTGATCCTATGTGAAAAACAGAGTGGGATTCGTTTGTCAGAGAATCCCATATTTCATGATCGCTCCAAGCATATCGATATCAGGTACCACTATATTCGAGATATGGTGCAACGGGGAGCTATAAGGCTCCAATATATCGGTACAGATGAACAGGTCGCTGACATTCTGACAAAGCCCCTAGGGAAAGTTAAATTCTTGACTTTTTGAGAAAAACTTGGTGTTGTTCAAAGACCCTCTGATGAGGGTCTTGTATGATGCATTGAGCTCTGGGAGCTTCGGGGGGATGCGGGGTACTTCTTGGAGCGACATATGACCACAGGGTGATTCACTATCCCTTGGTGGTGTACATGTACACCCCATGGCGACTATGTAGCAGGATGATTGGTTCTCCTGTGAGGTCTGGATGTGTGTTCTCCATGATGATTGTGTAGCAGGATGATTAATTCTCCTGTGAGGACGAGATTGATTAAGTTCTCTTGTCAAGGCATCCTACCCATGTAGTTTGGGACTCATGGGAAGTACCTCTCATCTGATCATTGAGCAGGGAAATGAAGTTAGGGACCATAGTAGTACCGATGGATGCATCATTGTATCTACCATACTCCCTACGCTAGGATGACCTTCATTGATATGGGATTAATGATATTGGTTTGGGACCAGTGGTAGGAGTTGTACCCTCTATGATGCTGACTTCAGGTCGGTTGAGACTGATCTGGGACCAGTGGTACATACTCTGAGACTGACTTCGGGTCAGTGAAGGACTTGTCTGGGACCAGTGGTAGGAGTGGTACCTACTATGATGCTGACTTCGGGTCGGTTGAGACTAGTCTGGGACTAGTGGTATGAGTTGTACTCACTATGACGTTGACCTCGGGTTGGTTGAGACTGGTCTAGGACCAGTGGTACATACTCTGAGACTGACTTTGAGTCAGTATGATGCATCCTCGATCATTTATTCTTATTCATAGTTCGGACAAAAGCAGAGCAGAACAAAACAAAGCAGAGCAAAGTAGAACAGAGCAGAATAGTACAGATCAGTACAGGGCAGAACAAGACAAAGAAGAACAGGCAAAATAGAGCAGAGTAGGGCAAGGGTCAAGCTGTACAGGGCAGTGCATTTGATGGATGAATAGTAGTGATCAACAGACAAATTGCAGATGGAGTTCTCTCTAGTTGAGAGGGAGTGTTAAAATTGGAAACTAGGGCCAAAATCCATGTGGGTCATCTTATTCATGGCTGATAATATTTTTATTAGACTCCTCTCATCGAGAGGTGTAGGATTGATCTAAAGATCATCCGATTCCGATAAGTATTTATGGAGATATGAATTTATTTTGATTATGGAATTATTATCAAGCCTACCAACAACTCATGTAGGCTCAGAAGCCCAAATATCGGACCTATTCAATTATCAACACATGTGTATAAATATAGGAGGACTTTTCCTCATTTGGACTCGCTCAACTCATCACATCTCTCTCTCTCCAGCGTAGTAAAGAGACTCTTCTCTCCTGCATAGTTGGTGACTCTTCTCTCACACATGTGGAAGGAAGCTGCTAAACCTAAAGCTACAACTGCAGATCCAAAGTTTGACCAGCGTTGACCATCAAACCTCCTCTTCTGAATTGTGTTGTAGGTCCATTTGGACCTCCTCTGAAGGCCGCGTTTTTTGGTGGTGGAATCAAGCCGATCCGACGGTTGATTTGCGAGATATCAATTGCCCTAGTTTTGATGATGAAGCCACTAATGCTGATGATGCTGATCTAGGGTTTGCTACTGCTGATATAAATCAAATTTATTGTACTATTTCTCTCTGCTGAATTATTGAAGATAAAAGAAGATTTGATCAAAGGGGTTCCCCACATTGTGGGGTTTGTCCCTGGCTAGCCGCCACATCTTGTGTCTCTTGTCTTGGCTTGTTTTTTGTTGATCATTTAATGTTCTATCTGTACTTTACTTATGCACATGTGATTGCTAATCTGTGAATAATAATAAGAAAGAGAAGTAAATTGCTCTAAGCATAGAACATACCATAAATTAACAATATCGTCCTGCTCAACCCCTTATTGAGCATGATTTTCCTGCGTGAGTAGAAGAGGAAGAAGAAAAAGAAATCTATTTGTGATCACCCTACCCCATATGTACATTATAAACCACTATTAGTAGCAGACAATTAGATGAGGATAACCTGATTGACAAATTTATGCAAATAAGTATCTAGTTGCCATGAATATTGACTGTTCAAAAGAGGAATATTTAGGACAACCTCCCTGCTCTCAAGGCAACTCATGGGAATATTTAATCACTATTGGTTCTGATGAAAGTAATGTAAAAATCATAGAAATTAGCCCCTTTAAAACTCTGAAAATCAACCCTTTCCTTTCAACTGATTGAGAAGATAATTTGTTCACTATTTAGAGGCAAAATATTCATGCTTTTGCATGTGATTACAAAGAGATGAAGGGAGTTCACCCCTCTATATGTACTCATCATATATACATTAAGGAAGACCATAAACCCATTCGCCAACCCCAGAGAAGAATGAACCTTGCACTAAAGGATATTGTAAAAGAGGAAGTACATAAATTATTAGATGCATGTTTTATCTATCCAATTTCAAATAGTGAGTGGGTGTCGCCTTTAGTAATTGTGCCTAAGAAGAACAAGAAATGGATATTTTTCATTGATTATAGAGAACTTAATAGGGCCACCAAGAAAGATAATTTTACTTTGCTTTTTGTTGACCAAGTTTTGGATGTTCTTGCAGGAAAGAAGTTATTTTCATTTTTGGATGGGTTCAACAAGTACAATCAAATCCAAATTAGCCTTGAAGGCTAGGCTAAGACTACTTTCACCTATCCATGGGGGACCTTTTCCTATAGGGTCCTCCCATTTGGTTTGTGCAGTTCCCATACCACCTTCCATAAGGTGGTATTAAGTATTTTCTTTGACCTTGTACAAGACCTAGTAGAGATTTACATGGATGGATTCACACCTTATGGAGATTATTTTCAAGAACTTCATCCAACTCGAACAAGGTTTTGAAACTATGCATAGAGATAAATCTTTCCTTAAGCCCTGAAAAGTGCCATTTTTTTATGAATGCAGGAATTGTTCTAGGCCACTTCCTCTTTAAATAAGGGAGTCAAGTCGATCCTAATAAAGTTTTTGATGAGCCTCATAAATGGGTAATTATATGAGCTCATTTTACCTCCAACCTAGTCAAATCAATCATTCTCTTAGCTTATTGTATGATTTTCTGATTATATTTATGCTTATAGGGTGAGTTGAGTTAGTTATTATGCCATGTGGTCTAACATGTATTTAATGCAGATTATTGATGGATTTCGTGGTCAAAGTCAAGGATCTAGTGGCCAAACTGCGGCAATAACTCGAAGTAGACAAAGGAGAGGACTTATAGGAGGGAACCCCCCTCATTTATTGCTCCTCACTTTGAATTCCCCTTCATTCAGCTCGGAGTACAAGTAGCTGAATCATGCACTAGAGGGCAGCCGAGCAAATGGAAGATGATTGATAGTTATCTTGAGTTTTGGGAGCCAAGCCTCCCTGATTTTAAGGAAGTTGTTGGTAGCTTCAGATGTATAAGTAGAGAGGCCTAGGGCCTCACTAGGGTTGACTTTTTTTTGCGTGTGTAAACTCTGCTCAAATTTCAAGCTTACTATTTTATGACAGTTTTATGTAATATTGCTATTTTTTGATAATGAAGATGGAATCCTTTTTGAGCTAGCACTAAATTACCTCATAGGGCTGAAGCTCTTGGGTTAGGGCCAAATCCAAGCAGCCAAGCTTCTCTTTGCTTGTATTTGTATGCTTTACTTAAGTTTGTAGACTAGTTTGCTGTTAGATGTATTTCTCTTATGGTTAAGAATAGGTTGTTTTTGATGATTTAGTATCTTGCTTCCATTTGTGCTTTCTGTAGCAGGTTAAGCAGTGATTAGAGAAGATTCAAAAGGCTAGAAATAGTGCCTTGGTCTCTCTTCCTCCCTCTAGGACCATGATTTGAGGCAAAGACTCTCTTGCTGCCCCAAAAACGCGGATTTTCCTCATTCCTAGCACTTCTATTGTTTGCAGCTCTCTAGTAGGTTGATAGTCCAGTTTTGCTTTGCTTTAGATATTCTTTATCATGTTCACTTGCTTATTTGCAATAGTCCTTTTGCATTATTTCCTTTCTTACAACATTTCCCAGCATTTCCTTCTATACATCATAGTTTAGGCCATTTTAATGCAAAACTTTGTTTTTCCTAGGATGCACTCATTTCATTGGTTGCTTGATTTTCTTGCTTGAACTACTAGTGATCTCGCGTCGGCTGACCAAGTGACAACCTGTAGTGAGAACTAGTACTTGTGCATATAACATCGACGCTTCCAAGTTTGTTACGAACTACCGGGTTGATAAAAGTAAAGTTGGTAGCCTAAGATCTGCAACATTCTTATTGCAATACTGGCGCTCACCACTTTTTGGCGCCATTGCCGGGGAAGTGTTAGAGTATTCCGTGATTACTGCTTTTTTCTATTTCCTATTCCAACATTCTGCTAATAGTTTATTTCGGCAAAAGTAGAGTAGTCATTTCTTTTCTTTCAGTTCTGCATTTCCTTGCTTTCCTTTTTAATTCTGCAAATTTCCATTTAGCAAGTTCATTTCAGCTAGTTGCAATTTGTTTTGTTCAATCACAATTTCAGTTTCTGCAGGTACTTTCAGTGTGGGGAAAAGAAACAAAAAACCAACCAAAAATATTTCCTTTCATGCCTCGTAGGAGTAGAGATAACTTAGGAAAATTTTTGCCCAACACCCCCATTGCTTCACACAACCAACCTTCTCTCTTCTTCAGTGGCTGCAATCAAGAAGAACCCTTAGGTGAACATCCAGACATATTTGATGAACCTATATGGGAAGAAGAAGAAGAAAACATTCCTATGGAGCCAATGGTTGAAAACAAAAATGCTAGGAGAAATGGAGAGAGAATAGAGGGTACCTTCCCCATTCGGGAGACCAATGGGGATACCAAAATGAAGAATATAAGTCCTTCAGCCCTACCTCACTTCCATGGTATAACTACAGAAGATCATAACACCTTCTTGTTCAAGTTTGCTGTCATCTATCGAACTTATGACTATGCAGAAGACGAGCAAAAGTTGAAACTGTTCCCTTCTACTCTCGAGGATGCAACACTACGCTGGTTCATGGGATTACCTGGAAATAGCATCACAACTTGGGCTCAGATGCAGTAGGCCTTTAACAAAAAGTATCGAGACTATTGTAGGTCAAAATATACTAAAGAAGAAATCTTCCGAATGACCATAGGAAGTGATGAGTCCCTGGAAGAGTATGAAGAGAGGTTCCAGCTCAGTTGCAAAAGGGCCAGGTGTACACTTGACCTTGAGTCGCTGAAGTTGGTCCTGCTCAGGGGAATTCAGGAAGACTTGCTCACATATCATAAGATCAAGCACAAGACTTCCACCCCTTACCATCCACAAGCCAATGGGCAAGTGGAGGTCACTAACATAGCATTGGAATGGATCCTAACCAAGGTAGTGAGAAACAACATAAAATACTGGGTGGATAGATTAGTCGAGGCCACTTGGGCCTACAACACAACATGGAAGACCACCAACGGGTTCACACCCTATGAACTGGTTTATGGGAAGAAGGGTTTGTTGTCAATAGAGTTTGAATTCAATACCCTAAGGATTCAGCTCAGCTGGACCTAGACCTCAGCCATGCACAGAAGGAGAGATTAGTTCAGCTCAATGGATTGGATGAATATAGATTGCAAGCCCTTCTCCATACATAGGTAGTTCAACTTCAGAGAAAGATATGGTGACAAAAATATTAGGGAGAAGCAATTCCAAGAGGGAGATTGGGCACTACTCTATGATTCAAGATACAAGGATTTCAAAGGCAAACTGAGGACAAGATGGCTGGGACCCTACACTGTGGAGAAATGCAATGACAATGGTTCAGTTCTAATCAGAACCATTGATGATGAAGCCATCCCCATGCTTGTTAGTGGACATCTGTTGAAAGTCTACAAGAAACCCCTCTCCAAGCGAGAGTTTATTGAAGATTTGAATAAAATAGTGATGGTAGTGGAGCATGTCTTAGCTTCCACTTCACCCACTCACTGAAGAAAAAAAGAGAAAAAATAAGGACTCAGGTGAAAACCTCCATGAGGCGCTTGAGTCCCATCATTGGGTTGAAAAGCTCTTCTGAGGTGGCCCAGTGATGCAAAAAAAAAAAATGGAAAAGAATAAGATCCCTGGGTGAAAACCTCCCTTGGAGGCGCCCAATGTAGGCAATTAAGGTGAAAACCTCTCTGAGGCACCCTAATTGTTTTCGAAAAAAAAAGAAGATTTTTTATTGCATTGCAGGTTTGCAGGAGGACTACAGGGAGCAGAAGAAGGTGCCAAGGGGACCCTAACATTCATACCAGCATCCATCTCATCTTCTCCACACCTTCCTCCATCATTTTTGGCATCTCTTTCACCCCATTGTTCCTCTTCTTCCAAAACTATGTTTTCTACAAGAGGCTCCTGTAGGAATTATAGAGAGCCAAAAGTGTCTATAGGAGGCAGTTTGAGGGACAAGAAAAGCTGCATGAGGAACCTATAATCCCTCTTACCATCTTCAAACCTCCTTTCCATCATTTCCAAGCCTGCATCACACTCCAAGCATCATTATTAATTTTTTTTCCTTTCCAAGAAAAAACACAGAATTTTTTTTTTCAGTTTTGAAAAAAAAAATAAAGGAGGAAAATGTACCATTAACTTTACCTGAAGCTTACCTACTATCCCACCATCATTCATATCCACCTCTGGCATCATTCTCGAGCTCCAACCACATGCAAATAGCTGAAGTTTCAAGGGGAGAAGCAGCTACATGAGCTCCTGCAGGAATTCCTGTAGCAGCTGATCCCATAGAAGTCCGGCACCAACAGCAAGGGACAACACATCTGAAGGTTCAAAAGGCACATGCAACTCAGCTCTAGCAAAAGAATAACCTACAAAAACACACAACAACACATCAGCAAGCAAAGACAACATACATGAGGGAAAATGAAGGCATGCAGTAGAGAAAGCCACAGAACCTCATAGTCGATGGCAACAAATACACTTGGATTATAGGTAAGTAGCTAAGTCACTCCTCTATCTGCATTTGTGTAATTAGGAATCATACGAAGGCAACAAGATGGTTGAAATCAAAATAGGGAAAGATGGCCAGTTAACTTGGCCACCTTCATTTAGTTGACTCCACTTAACTGAGATATCACCCACACGTGCGCACAGTCAACTCAAGCAAAAGATGCGAAGGACAGGTAGTGGGAGGAAGAGTTAACTCCGATGCAATAATGAGGGGATGATTACGAGGGGGGTCATGATGACCAAGTAGGTGGGGACCAACAATCCTAATCTGGGCAACGTACACCTTTCCAGCTTAGCACTCATAACCGAAAATAGCCATAAAAGGTAATGAGCACTCCTCCCCGTGCATTCTCACCACCTTTTCTTCAGTTTCTCCTCGTAACTCAGCCACACAACAGTCTTCTTATGCCCCCACAGCCTCGTATCCACCATCCTCCATCGATTTCCTCCATATTTTTGCTCTCGACATCTTCTATAGGAGCCCTACAGGTTTTCTACAAGAGCACCTATAGGAAATCTACAGGAGGGACAGCAGGCTTCTACAGGAGGGGCAGTGAGTCATTTTGAAGGGAGGAAACGTGATTTTTGGCATGAATTTCAGTCTGAAGAGGTAGGGTTCATGAATGCCCTCTATTGAATATCAAAATGTGAAAGAGTTGGTCTCAAATTGAAGATAAAATGAGTCTTTAAGAGGGTAGAAATACATAAAAAAAAATTATGTTTAAAAAAAAAAAACACAGTCCCCTCTGTTTTTCTATTTCACTCAAAATTCTTTGTCTCCACCTCCATATATGGTTTTTAAAAAGAAGTACAGGTAGTATGATAGGGGGGTTTATGATAAAAGATCCCACTAACTCCACTAGACTCCATGCACATCCTCAAGTGGTGGAAATATTTACAAGGGCAAACTAGATGAATTTCTTTGAGAAGTTTAGAGGGTTTGATGATGAAATTGCCCATGAATTTTCTCTCTCTCTGGTCCCTCACACAAGAACTCATGCTACTGTAACCATTAGAGGCCTCTCCATTGAAATAACCCTTGAATTCATCAGTAGGGTCACTACCCTTCCTCTTGGGCTGCCTTGGAGTAAAGATGAGAAAATAATTGGCCAGGCTGCCAAGAGGAAATTTTTCCAAGATAATGAAACCCCTGTTGAAGACAAAAATGGAATTAGGAGGGCTAGTGTACCATATCCCTAGGATGAGGTTAGCTACCAAGTGATCAAATACATTTCTTGTGAGGGGAGGCACAACATTGTTTATGGATATCATTTCATAATCCTCCAAGAATTGAGATATGGCATGGATACCCCAACACATCAAAAGCTCAGTATCCCTTACTTTCTCCTTCAGTCCCTCATTGACTCTAGCACCAAGGTACAAGAAGGAAATTTGCAGCAGCTAGCTCACCATGGCCTAATCAAGATCCTAGTAGAAGAAGCCCTCCATACCCTTACAATCCCTATAGCATGGGAATTTTTCAGAAATATGACAGCTGAGGATGACATCAAGGCATTAACCTATGATGTCAGTCCTACTATCAATGAGGAGGGAGAACAACAAGGAGGAGAAGATGAAGCCAATGGTGACATAACAGAGCAAGAGAGGAAGGAGGAAAGAAAAGAAATAGAGGAGGGGAGAGTTGAAGAGACAGAACAGGAGGTAGAAAAAGAGATAGAGCAGGAGGACGAAAAAGAGACAGAAGAGGGAGAAAGGGAGGCATAGAGGGCAGAGCAAAGAGAAGAGTCCCTTTAAACTTTGGAAAGAGAAGCAGCAGCTACCCTCACTACCCTCATTACACCAGTCAAGCAGAAGCAGAAGAGGAAAGGAAAAACCTCCATGTATTTCAGGGCAAGGAAGAGTACCAGAATTAAAACAGACAAACCTCAGCCATCATCAAAGACTCCCATTAACATTGAAGATTCACCATCTGCCAAGGTGAAAGAATCTCCTTCCAAGACACCCATAACTTATGAAAGGAGGACTATAAGATCTTCTACATGGAAGGGAAAGGCAATTCTACAGGACCCCAAACCAGATCTACAGGAGGCTAAAACGTCTTATAGGAGACACTGTCCAAACTACAGGAGACACAAAAACTTGAGGAAAAGATAGGAGGATAGCTAGAGGTGAAAGAGGAAGCACAAGAGCTATAAGAACCTGACCCCCAGCCTAATCTTGACTCCTATTATAGATTACTTGAGGGAGGAAAGATAATCCCACAAAAATTTGCAATTCCACTGTTTTTTGAATTGGAAAAAGAGAGAGTGAGAATGCATAGGTGGATGCAGATAGCCAAGTCCAAAGGAGTTGATGATATTGGCCACATGGAAGACAAACTCAGGGAAATGGACAGGGAATTGAGTGCTCTTAGAGACAGAGAAGCCATTACAAGAAGCCACCTTGAGAATGAGAATGAATTACTAAGGAGGCAGCTGCATGAGAAAGAGACTCATTTGGCATACATGACCAGCTTATCCATAGAAGAATTACAATGCAGAACACCAGCCAAATTTTATGGCCTCTATTCGAAGGATCAATGTCTTCAATTCCAAATAAAAACTTTGGCACAAAGAGGTATAATGCCTTTCCAAGACTACAGGCAGTTCATGGATTTGTGTGACCAAAGCATCTCCGAGGACAAAGCAAAGATGGTAGAGTTCTATCTACACAACATGGCCATCACAGACCTGAATGTGTGGGACCCCAGTGCCAAGCTAGGGGATATACAATTAATGGCCATGGCGTCATGGATGAACCATGAAGAATTGAGGGTAGCAGAAATGAAAAGATTGTTAATTAAAGAGCAGAATGAACCATTGATGATAAGAGCTGAGCCATAAGATCCTATGGCACTCATCAGCACACACAACCTGCTTCCAATGACCCTCAGATTGCCCCTAAATATCTAGCAAATCAGGAACAAGCCATTGCACACTTTGAAGATATGCTTAGGCTACTTGGGGATGACTGTGTGCATGCATGCATGAGAAGATGGAACATCCTACCCCACAGCTTGCAGATTAGAGAATACCATTCCCCCATGAGGCTAAAGGAGGCATTGAAAAGAGTGCTAATGTACAAGCGCTCCATGCAAAAGCTGAAGGTCAACTGGATTGGCCTCAAACTGAGTCCTCCACTCATATTAGGCATAATGGAAGGCAGAAGAGAAGAAGAAGAGAAGGAGCAATGGAAGGACATAGATAGAAAGGCAAGATTTTATGGAGAACATGAGCAGACCACATCAGAAGCCTGGAATGCTAGGGAGGCCACCAGGGCCATGAAAGACCAAGAGATTGACTAGGTTGCTAAAAGGATGAGCAATACCTTCAGTAGGGGGGTGATGATGAGCCTCATAAATGGGTAATTATATGAGCTCATTTTACCTCCTAACCTAGTCAAATCAACCATTCTCTTAGCTTATTGTATGATTGTTTGATTATATTTATGCTTATAGGGTGAGTTGAGTTAGTTATTATGCCATGTGGTCTAACATGTATTTAATGCAGATTATTGATGGATTTCGTGGTCAAAGTCAAGGATCTAGTGGTAAAATTGCAACAATAACTCGAATTAGATAGAGGAGAGGACTTATAGGATGGAATCCCCCTCATTTATTGCTCCTCACTTCGAATTCCCCTTCATTCAGCTTGGAGTACAAGCAGCCGAATCATGCACTCGAAGGCAGCTGAGCAAGTGGAAGATGATTGATACTTATCTCGAGTTTTGGGAGCCAAGACTCCCTAATTTTAAGGAAGCTATTGGTAGCTTCAGATGTATAAGTAGAGAGGCCTAGGGCCTCACTAGGGTCGACTTTTTTTTTCTTGTGTAAACTCTGCTCAAATTTCGAGCTTACTATTTTATGACAGTTTTATGTAATCTTGCTATTTTTTGATAATGAAGATGGAATCATTTTTGAGCTAGCACTGAGTTACCTCAGGGGGTTGAAGCTCTTGGGTTAGGGCCTAATCCAAGTAGCCAAGATTCTCTTTGCTTGTATTTGTATGCTTTACTTCAGTTTGTAGATTAGTTTGCTGTTAGATGTATTTCTCTTATGGTTAAGAATAGGTTGCTTTTGATGATTTAGTAGCTTGCTTCCATTTGTGCTTTCTGTAGCAGGTTAAGCAGTGATCAGAGAAGATTCAAAAGGCTAGAAATAGTTCCTTGGCCTCTTTTCCTCCCTCTGGGACCATGATTTGAGGCAAAGACTCTCTTGCTGCCCCAAAAACACAGATTTTCCTCATTCCTAGGACTTCTAGTGTTTGCAGCTCTCTAGTAGGTTGATAGTCTAGTTTTTCTTTGCTTTAGATCTTCTTTATCATGTTCACTTCCTGATTTTCAATAGTCCTTTTGCATGATTTCCTTTCTTACAACATTTCCTAGCATTTCCTTCTATACATCATAGTTTAGGCCATTTTAATGCAAAACTCTGTTTTTCCTAGGATGCACTCATTTCATTGGTTGCTTGATTTTCTTGGTTGATTGTCTGTTTCTATGCGGAAGATCTCTTCCAGTAGTAGGCCAGTTTACCAGCAATCACACCCTCCATCTGATCCATGCCATATAGGTCTCCCAAACCTTACCTCAATTCTGCCCTAGTTTCCTTCATTTTTCATAGAACTTCTTCCTCTCTCCTTGAGCAAACCCAATCATCTTTCTCTCTCCTGGTGATTCATGGTAGACCTTAGGTGCCCTAACACCTCATTCCAACTTTCATCCACCTTTTCCACCCACTCTCACATCCTTAAAACAACGAAAATTGCTCTCGGCCTCCTCCTGTAGGCCTCCTGTAGTTTCCCTGTTTTCCTCTTGTAGTTTTCCTGTGTCCTCCTGTAGTTTTTCCTATAGGATTTCTTTTGAAGGTTGAGTGTGGGAAAAGCCTCCAGAAGGCCACCTAAGACCTCCTAGGACCCATCCACACCATCCTACTCCCAAGCTCCAAAACCGCCCTCTAACGCCACCTGTTCGCTGCCACACTCACACACAATAAATTAGATGCATGCTAAATTCACATAAAAACACATAAAAATCCAAAAATATGTTTTTTGATTATTTACTTCCAGAAATAGCATGGTTAGATGTTGTTTAATTCTTTGAGTAGGTAATGGCATTTCTTTCATGGCTTTCATAGTGTTTTTGACAAAAGTAGAATTAGCTTGTTAATTAGGGTTTACTAGGTTTTGCTTTACATTCCAGTCTTTCTCCTTTCTGTAGTTAGAATAACATCTGTAGAGTATTCTTTCTTTCCTTTCATCACACATAGAGCTTCTTCTGAAATCTATAAAAGTTGGCTTGAGTTCCTAGTGATTTCGCGCCGGCTGACCAAGTGACAACCTGCAGTGAGAACTAGTACTTGTGCATATAGTACCGACGCTTCCAAGTTTGTTACGAACATCCGGGTTGATAAAAGTAAAGTTGGTAGCCCAAGAGTTGCAACATTCTTGCTACAATATTGGCACTCATCAGTTGTCATTGTTAAAAAAATTCCAGTCCCACAAAGACAAAAATATGTTATGAGCTTTTTAGGATTTGCTGGGTACTATAGGAGATTTATTAAGGATTTCATCAAAATTGTTTCACTTTTGTTTTGTTTACTAACAAAAGATTCAGATTTCCATTGGGCAAACATATGTCAAAAGGATTTGAAGAGCTCAAATACAAATTGAAAACTGCACCAGTCTTTAGGGGCCCAAATTGGGCCTTGCCTTTCCACATTCACACAAATGTATAAAAAAAAACATTAGGGGTAGCATTGGGGAAACATAAAGGAAAATTGCCTTATCCCATCTATTTCATTAGTAATAACTTGTCCAAGGCTGAAATCAATTACACAGTTACCGAGAAAGAACTTTTGTTTGTTGTGCATTCTTTGAATAAAAACATGCACTACATTACTGGGTATCAAGTTTTTGTGCACACTGATCATGTAGCCATTAAGTACCAGATGAATAGACCTGATGTAAATGCTCAAATTATTAGATGGTTATTGTTGTTATAACTATTTGATTTAACAATTGTAGATAAACTAGGGAAATAAAATGTTGTTGCAAATTTCTTTTGTACGCTAACCTTGTCTGCAGAAAATGAAGAGATGGTGGATGAAAAACTTATTGATGAGAACCTCTTTGCGATATCATTATTGTCTTCTTGGTTTGCTGATATAGCAAAATTTTTGGTTGTTGGCTAGTTCCCCCCTATCTCATCTTCAAAGGAAAAGAACAAAATAGTCAGGAAAAGTGCTCCTTATACTTGGATTAGGGGCAACCTCTTGAGGTTGGGGCCTGATCAAATCCTAAGGATATGAGTAAGAGAAGATGAGGTATATGACATCCTATTAACATGTCATGATGGACCATGTGTGGGCCATTTTTTTGCTAAGAGGACAATCTACAAGATTCTCCAGTTAGGATACTACTGGCATACTCTTCATCGAGATACCTAGAGATACACTGCACAATGTGATGAGTGTCAGAGGATGGGGAACATACTTGAAGGGATGAGATGCCCCTACAACCTCAAGTGACTTTCTAGTGATTTGAAAAGTGGGCATGGAATTTAATGGTCCTATTGACCCTCCATTTAGATAGAATAAGTATATCACTATCTGCATAAATTATTTGACCAAGTGAGTTGAGGTGAAGGCCGTTAAGGCAAAAACAAAACAAAAAGTAGAAAAGTTATTAAGGGAGAACATTTTTTTACAAATTTGGTTTCCCAAGGGAACTAGTGACAGAACAAGGTTATCAATTCACTTCCAATATGATAGAGGGGATAATGAGGCAACATCATGTCAAACATAGAAAATCCACTGCATATTTCCCTCAAGCCAATCTGCAAGTGGAGGTGACCAATAGAGCACTAGAAAACATTTTGACTAAGGTGGTTAGAAACATCAATACATATTGGTAGAAAGGCCCGTTGAGGCCACTTCGGTCTACAACACTACTTGGAAGAACACCATGGGGATCACCTCCTTTGAGTTGGTCTATGGAAAGAAGGCCCTACTGTCCATTGAATTTGAGTACAATACACTAAGAATGGAAACACAACTTGATTTGGACATCAAAAAATCTCAGGAAGAGAGTCTGCAACAACAAAGTTCACTTGATGAACTAAGTCTACAGGCTCTAATGCACACTGAAGTATTTCAACTGCAAATATAATTTTGACGTGATAAGCACATCAAGGGTAGAACCTTCCAAGAGGGTGATTGGTAAGTCTTGTATGATTCTAGGTTCAAAATTTCAAAGGAAAACTCATGAACAAATGGTTGGGACCTGTTGTGGTCACCAACAACCCCCCTTCTTCACTTGACATTAGCAATAACATCAAGCAAAGAGGGGACCCTGAACGAAAATCCCAAAAAATACTTTTTTAAAGTTTTTGTATTTCTCTCCCTAAGGCTCAAATCGCATCGCATGCCTCACACGCGCCCGTTAAAAGAAAAGCCTCCGAGCAATGCGATCGCCGATATGCGATATCGCAAATCGCAAGCATCACGCTATACGACGTAACCATTAAACGAGAACTTGCGATCTGCGATGGCAGCGATTTGCGATCTGCGATGGCAACGATCTGCGACCTGCGACCTGAAAAGACTTATCACACGATAGACCCATGCATTAAGCACGCGCCTTGAAAGAATTTAATAACCGCATGCTTAAGTATCTAGGAATGATTGCGTTACATTTATCGAAGAGTCAAGCTATGATGAATGTCAGAATTATGCATTCATTAGAGATTAATGCTTTCACGTCAAGTCTTTTCATTTCACTTCCCCTTTGCGTAAACTGCAAGACACGCAACTGATATAAGTTTATATGCAGGAAACATCTGAGGGAAAGAGGAAAGCGCCAATCAGATAACAGAGAGAGAATGCCTCCGCAAACGGATGCCGCATGCAGCAGAACTGCGGATTCCAGGCTATCAGCCAACCGGCACTGATGAAATTAGACTATCCAGGACTCAGAGTCAAAAGCGCACAAAAGCAGCATGTTCAGAAAAGATCCTAGAGCTCAGACCGGGTAAAGCAAAAAGAGAAACGCAAATGAAGAAGGACGCTTCAGGAAAACCTGGAACAAAGAACGGAAGAAATTCTCAACACAGGGACTTGCCCATACAGCACGACTCCTAACCCACTCAGTCATTCGCACGACCGGAAACCGAAAATGGCAACAGCAAAATCAGTTCGAAAAGAAACTGGGACACGCTAAGTATACACGCGGCGAATACACCCAGCTAGAGAAAGGTTTTCGAAAATATCTTCTGGTCTGCCGGAAGGAAGTGCCAGCTCCTGTTATTTCCACTTTTATCTCCCGAGCGAAACAAGAAGGCGGCCAGCCGACTCGTCCCAGGAAAGCATTACACTATTGACAGCACTAAAGAGAATATACAGAAACGGTCAGAAATTAGATTTTAAGTTTAGAAATAAAGTTGCTTTTAGTAAAAGGGCGGTCATTTGAGGCCGATTCCCTAATTTCATGTAATTAAGATTGATTAGTTAGTAGTATTTAACCCTTCTCATGGTTTTTGGAGAAGGGTCCGGAAATCTGTCAAAAAACTTATCCTCAGAACATGCACTTCTGCACCCTCAGAGGAGGTTTTTGATGAATGGATGGATCGAGATTTATTTATGTTTGCATTTTAATATCTGTTACTGATGTTGCACTTCTGTACTCTTAGCAGATGTTAGAACAAGTAGAAATAAATCATTGTTACTTGAAGTTTATTAGTGAAGTTAGTCATAAATGGTACTTTTATCTCTTGGCTAGATTCTGCTAGTATTCCTAAAGTGATATGTGGCTGAGTTCTTTGTATGTTATTGCATGAATGTCTGCATTACCATTTGGCATTTCTGTACGGTGGGGTCATTTATTTATGTTTAACATATAGAAAACGGATTATGCGATATGCTGTTCACAACTACTCTGCCTAACTTCTTATGCAGAATGGTTTATCTTTATTGATTTATATTCTGATATCAGTTGAATGATCTTTATTACTGGCTGCTGTTAGAAATCTTTCTAGATCGCATAACAAAAGAAAACACCCCGGGTTAGCGTAGATTAGATGTATTTTTCTTCATTAGATTACATTAGCATAGAGTTAATTTAGCAGTTAGAATTAAGACTAGATTAGAAGAATTCCCCCCCCCCCCCCCCCCCCCCTTTTTCCTTAGATTAATACCATCAGACTCTACGCACACACACACACCCATCACATTAGGAAACTGGTCCCATTACCCCTAGTCGGACCCGCTACTCCAAACGGGCAAGGAGCCGCCAACCAGGTTCCGGACCGGGTGGGTATCCCCCTTGTTGTTGACCCGACCTCGGGGCCCTCAACATTTCTGGCGCTAGAAGGAGGGCCACAGCTATGAATGGCACATAATTCAAAACCCAAATACCATTCTAAGAGCAAATCACCCTCACCAACTTCCCCGACTTCCCCAATACGACTAAGCTCGGAACTGGAAGTCGCTCGGACATCCACCGCTGCTATACATCCCGATACATCAGAACAACTTATTGTCGATCCCCCTGAAGTTCAAACCTTGATCCGTAAACTCCAGGGATTCTCTATTTTTAACCAGAAATCTGATAAATCTAAAAGCAGCTTGACTTCGCAATACAACCCTGCTCATCCCCTGACCCGATTGAAGAGTGAAAAGTTTGGCATTCAGCCAACTGAAATCCCTCTCCCCACTAGGAAAAGAGCAAGGAAAACATTTCAAGAGTCTGACAGAGAGACTCTTTCATCCACCTCATCCATTTCAACTCCCTCTCCGCGAAGTCGACCACCCACATCTCCACCTCAAATCACTCATCCATCTTCCGCAACTCTTCCTCCACAATCGTCAAAGATCATAACTTCTCTATCTTCTCAACCTCAAAGATCATCTTCTACACTTTTACTAACCAGCAACTCAGCGATGGCACAATCTCCATGGAACAACCCTGGGGCGGTTTTAATGCCTCCACCCCTGAGTCCAATACCTGCCCATCCCGAGAAGTGGTTACCAAAGTTCAATCCAGAAACTGGAATGCTAGCTGAAGAACATATCAATAATTTCATGCTTTCTGTTAATCTCAACGGAGTTACCAACGAAGACGCCGTGGTCCGACTCTTCCCCTATACGATGCAAGGGACGGCCGGGTCATGGTACTTTTCGCTACCCTCCGGATCTATCACCAGCTGGGATATTTTTCAAAATCAATTTCTCACCAAATTCGGCGATGATAGATCGACAGCGACACTGATCAACGATCTGTCCAATCTTAAAGCTGAGGCTCGGGAACCCATTAAAGATTTTAACTTACGGTTCAACAAGATCCTCAATAAAATCCCCGCTGCTTCCCAACCCAGCGAGGAAGTAAGATGCGAATGGTACATCACGGCCTTACCTTCAAACTTGGCCATCTTCGTAGATAGGGCAAGCAAGACAACCTTAGTCGAAAACTTGGCTGAGGCATTGGCAGTCGAAAGGCGCGTAGTAGCCCTAGAAAAGAGATCTACAATCGAAGAGCGTAAATCTAAGAAAATCTCTTTCAAAGAAGAAACCAAGAAGAAGCAAACGAAGGATCCTTTCGACATGGAAGGATTACAAAAGGTATTAAAGGCCATGTCAAATGAGATGATTGATATCAGGAAACAAGTAGCAGAATCGTCCCCAAGAAAGCCTTTTAGGAGTTTTAAGAGGAATCCTCCTATGGAGATGAAGCCACCCAGCGTGGTCTCTAACGTGGAATCTGAAGAAGAAGAAGAAGAGAACACCATTGAAATGCATACCGACGATGAAGAAGTGGTGGAACTGCAAGGGATGTGGGATTTCATCCTCCCACAAGAGGAAGATCAAGAAGCACTTCCGGTTAGTACAAGAAGCAGAAATCAACTTGATCCTCCCCAGACTACCCCAAAACAGAAGGGCGCAAGCCCTCCAGCAAAAGAAAAGGTCGTAACAAAGAAGACAACCCCTAAAGCGACCTCATTTAGCCCAGTCCAATCAGAGCAATCGCCTCCATCAAAGACACTAATAGTGTCGGATGAAATGGAGTATAACATCATCGACGACATGAAGAAGACTAGGGCTAACATCACCCTGTACGAGCTGAGCAAATTGAAACACCAACAGAAGATCATGATGAAAGAGTTACACGCCGTACCTACTGCGCCTCTACCTACAGCTATAGCTTCTCATAATATAGGAAGACCCCCAATCAACGCGATCAATAAAATCGATCCAAATGACATCTCCTTGATTGGAGGGAGGTCTAGATCTCACACTCCCCCTTTCCTCCTCACTTACGAGATCTTTAACAGAAACGTGCATAACTGCTTGGTTGATTCTGGTGCTTCCACCAATATTCTACCCAAGTCAATATGTGCCAAACTTAATGTTCAACCGCAAAAATCCGCAGTGCGCATAGTTCAACTTGATCGATCACAAGTCGAAGTGGTAGGCGAACTTAATCAAGTGAACATAAGACTATCGTCCAACCCCAAGGTATGCCAGGTCATCGATATTCTAGTTGCTGACATCCCTGAATTTTATGGTCTAATTCTTAGCAGGGATTGGTCCGAGAAGCTCCACGGATATTTTTCGACTGACTGGTCGCACATGTGGTTACCCTTCAACGGGAAGCCAAATCAAATAAAGGTTGAACGAGAATTGCACCAAAAGTACATAGTGACGGACCTGGAGGGAGAGAACGAAGCCATAGCATACAATAGCAGCATCATAGGCAACTATTCGGTAGACTCTTTCCTTGGAAATTTCAATGCTCACGTATCACCATATTTAGAAAATTCAGTCGTATCCCAAGTAGAAAACTTTTCCCAGACTGATAATTCAAAATGTGTTAGTTTCTTAGATAACCCTGTAAATACTTCTTTATTTTGGAAATTATATTTTGATGGCTCTAAGTCCAACGAGGGAGCGGGAGCAGGATGCGTCTTGATTAGCCCAGACGGAAATAAGACCATGCTCACATGCAGACTAGAGTTCGATTGCACGAACAACACAGCGGAATACGAAGCCTTGGTGCAAGGCCTATACAAAGCAATCGGCTCCAACGTCAAATATCTTCAAGTCTTTGGAGATTCCGAGATCATCGTCAAACAGGTACGTAACACCATACACTGCCTGTCTAGTCATTTAAAGCACTACCAATCTTTAGTGCAAGATCTCACTGCGCATTTTACAGCATTTAATATTTCATCAATCCCAAGACTTCACAATGCAAGCGCAAACCTGCTAGCAAACGTAGCCTCCAGACTCATTCCCTCCGAAGACTTTAGTCCAGATAGGTTTTCGATAGAATTAATTTTTAAACCGTCTATCCCTGACAACATCACCAACTGGAGAGTATTCAACGACGACCCAGACATCGTAAGTTTCCTTACCTCTGAAGGATCCTACTCAAACCAGATAATCGACGAGGACTGTCATGACCACCAAATACAACAAAATGGCACTGATAACGCCATACCCAAATCAGTGGTCAAATTAGAAGATTTGTATGACTTAAAAAGCCGGTTCAAAAGGTCAGCTAACGCCAAACTTTACAGTTCAACTCTGAACTACGAATCAGTGAACTTAGGAACCGATGAGAAACCCCAAAACGTCAATCTAGGCCAAGGCCTAGCTCCTGAAGAAAAATCAGCATACATCCGTCTTCTACGACAGTACAAAAACGTCTTTGCCTGGAACTACGATGAGCTGAAAACTTATAACACTTCTATCATTCAGCACACTATCCCTATGATCGACAACGAGAAACCCGTCCAACAAAAGCTCAGAAAAATCCACCCCAACCTGGAAAGTCAGATAAAAACTGAGCTGAATAAGTTGTTGAGAGCCAGAATAATTTTTCCGGTCAGACATTCCAAATGGGTATCCAATATGGTACCTGTTAGGAAGAAAAATGGAGATATTAGAATCTGCATCGACTTCCGGAATCTCAACAAAGCCTGTCAGAAGGACAATTTTCCCCTCCCACCTATGGAGCAAATATTACAGGCTGTAGCAGGCTCAGAATTGATGTCTTTCCTAGATGGATTTTTAGGATATAATCAAGTACTGGTACACCCAGACGATCAGCTAAAAACCACCTTCCGAACTAAATGGGGTACCTACGCGTATCGAAAGATGCCGTTCGGTCTGATCAACGCCGGCGCTACTTTTCAAAGAGCTATGGATATTGCGTTCAAAGGGTTAATCAATAAATCAGTAGTGATTTACCTGGATGATATAACTGTGTACTCCAAAAAACGAAGCGACCATCTCAGAGATTTGAAGCAAATCTTTCAAAGATGTTTAAGGTATGGAATCTCGCTTAACCCGAAGAAATCTTTTTTCGCGTTGAGTGAAGGAAAATTGCTAGGATTCATAGTGTCCAAATCGGGCATTCACATCGAATCTGCCAGAATCAAAGAAATTTCCGAGCTATCCATGCCCCATAACAAAAAGACCATGCAATCTTTCCTAGGACAGATCAATTTTGTGAAAAGATTTGTCCCAGATTTTTCACGTATTATTTCTCCTTTACAAAAAATGATAAAAAAGAATTCAAACTTTAAATGGGGTCTAGACGAGCACGAAGCGTTTAACTTAATCAAACAAGCCATCATCGACGCTCCATCCCTAGCAACCCCAAGTTTTTCAGAACCATTTGTCTTATACACGTTTGCCTCAGAGCATTCTTATGCTGCGATCTTGACCCAGGCAAACAAAGAAAAGGCAGAAGCCCCAATCACATTCTTTAGCTCAAACTTACAAGGTGCTGAGCTGAAATATTCGGACGTAGAAAAACAGGCATATGCCGTCTTTAAAGCAGTCAAATATTTCAGACCCTTCTTGCTAAAGGCCCATACCAAGGTCATAGTACCATTCCGGGCGGTAAGAAACCTCCTGATTCAGAAAGACGTGGGCGAAAAGAGAGCAAATTGGATCACCGCCTTGCAAGAATACGACCTGGAAATCAAGCCGGCACACATCGTAAGAGGCCAAGGCTTCTGCAAGATGTTAGCTGGAGCATCGCAAATCCCCGAAGAGTCACCTGAAGAGGTACACGCGTATGAGGTAAGCCTAAACGACGCAGAATCATTTTATGCCGACATCATTTATTTCCTAAAGAACGGATATGCTCCATTTCACCTGGATCACATAAAAAAGAGAGCCCTGAGGTTAAAAGCTAAACAATACCAGCTCGTAAATGATGTCTTATTTAAAAGAAACTATGATTCTGTGCTTCTTAGATGTCTTGAGAAAACTGAAGCCGAAAAGGTTTTGCAGGAACTCCACGATGGACCACCAGGTGGACACTATGCTGGAGAAGCCACCGCACACAAGATCTTACGTGCAGGATACTACTGGCCCACGCTGTTCAAAGACTCGTACAATCACGTGAGAAAATGCCAAGTCTGCCAAACTGCTGCAGGAAGACAAAAGAAGTCATCCATGCCACTGCAGCCGGTTAACATTGAACAGCCATTCAGCCAATGGGGCCTGGACATAATAGGTGAGATCGTTCCTCACTCCTCTAAACAGCATAGGTATATCCTCACTGCAACCGACTACTTTACTAAATGGGTAGAGGCAGTTCCTCTTAAGACAGCTAATTCTGAAAACATTGTTGAATTCATAGATCAGTTTATCATTACTAGGTTTGGATTGCCAACGGCCTTAATATTTGATAACGCTTCATATTTTTCTGGAAATACCATGACTGAGTTCACACTCAAAAGAGGGTTCAAATTGAAGTATTCTGCCAACTACTATCCGCAAGGTAATGGGTTGGCTGAATCAACGAACAAGAACCTGATCAGGATTATCAAAAAGACAGTTGACCAAAACCAAAAGAATTGGCACAAAGCGCTGGTAAATGCCTTATGGGCAGACAGAATTACCAAGAAAGCCTCTATCGGGACTTCTCCCTTTAATTTGGTTTACGGGAGAGAAGCAGTTCTTCCTACTCACTTACTCATTCCCTCTTTGTCCTTAGTACAACACATTGATGAAGTATCTACTTCTCCCTTACAACTAAGGCAAATGGAGGTAATCAAGTTAGAAGAACGACGAGAACAGGCCAAGAAAACCCATGCTCACCACCAAGCGCTGATAAAATCCTCTTTTGATTCGAACATAAAAACCAGAAAAAACTTCCAGATGGGTGATTTAGTTTTGAAGTGGGATAAGGCTCACGAAGAAAAGGGCAAACATACGAAATTCCAGAAGCTATGGCTTGGTCCTTTTCAAATCGTAGAAGTCATAGGCCCGTCGACTTTTGTGTTGCAGGACTTGACAGGCAGAAGAGATTCTCTGCCCGTAAACGGACAAATCCTCAAAATGTATTTCCCATAGAAGGTCATCCTTCTGTTTTTGTAGGATAGTTTTAAATTTTCATGTTAGTTTTCATTTTTTTTTCATAAATAGGGCTGGTTGTGAACGATCATAAATAGTATTCATGAAGAAACATACCATTTCTGTATCAGATTTTGATTTCACTTGTGTAAATAGCAAAACTTTTCGAAAAATCTGACTTTTATTATTGACAAATAGAGTTAACTTTAACTTGAATATGATGTTAGTTTCAAACTTCACAAAGAAACCTAGGATGAGAGTAACTTTTGGCAAAAATTGTTTTATGCCAATGCTATGAAAAGTATCATCGATAGCAAAATAGCTATTCTCTGCAAAACTGCTGTTCTTAAAACTCTATTATTGTCGTCCAGAGCTTTCTTAAGGAAAAACAATGACTTCCTCCCTGCTAAGGAGAATCGCAGCATCCAGAGAGACAGTCCAAGAAAACACTATATCTCAAAGAATAAGAGGTCTCATCACGAGCCGGCTTATCATGATCACAGATATTATAACTTGCTGACTTTGCCACTACTGTCTACCAAAACAGGGCAACGACTCAAGATTGTGCAATCGAAAGACAAGGGGTCTCATCACGAGCCAGCTTGTTCAGCAAAAGTGTAAATCAAGTGAATGACTGTGTCATAATTTGGCCACCAAACCAAGACATTGTTCTTTAGAGAATAAAAAAAAAAAAAAAGAAAAAAAAAAAAAAGAAAGAAAAAGTGTCAAAAGGATTTTTCTCTGGAATGTTGTAAATAACCTCAAGCAGGAAAAAGGATCATTGCTGGATAACATGGTAACCCTGTCGAGGCTATGGACGCTTGCGGGCAGCAGAGGCTCTACCTACGACAAATGAGCATACTTTACAAAGCCAGTACGCAGAGAAGACCTTATTTTGTCTTTGAGGAGACTGAGTAATGACTAGGTATGAATACAAAAAATAACCCAGGGGAAACAAACAATCAGAATGAAATAAGAAGTTGTGACATAACATCATTGACAGGATAAAAGGTAATACTCTATCTGTCCATAACAAAATTTAGGCATAAGAAAACTTTTCTGTTTTGGAAGTGAAAATGCAATAGAACAAGCAGAGATAACTGGTTCTTCACAGTGAATCGCCATTGTTGTGGTCACCAACAACCCCCCTTCTTCACTTGACATTAGCAATAACATCAAGCAAAGAGGGGACCCTGAACGAAAATCCCAAAAAATACTTTTTTAAAGTTTTTGTATTTCTCTCCCTAAGGCTCAAATCGCATCGCATGCCTCACACGCGCCCGTTAAAAGAAAAGCCTCCGAGTAATGCGATCGCCGATATGCGATATCGCAAATCGCAAGCATCACGCTATATGACGTAACCATTAAACGAGAACTTGCGATCTGCGATGGCAGCGATTTGTGATCTGCGATGGCAGCGATCTGCGATCTGCGATCTGCGACCTGCGACCTGAAAAGACTTATCACACGATAGACCCATGCATTAAGCACGCGCCTTGAAAGAATTTAATAACCGCATGCTTAAGTATCTAGGAATGATTACGTTACATTTATCGAAGAGTCAAGCTATGATGAATGTCAGAATTATGCATTCATTAGAGATTAATGCTTTCACGTCAAGTCTTTTCATTTCACTTCCCCTTTGCGTAAACTGCAAGACACGCAACTGATATAAGTTTATATGCAGGAAACATCTGAGGGAAAGAGGAAAGCGCCAATCAGATAGCAGAGAGAGAATGCCTCCGCAAACGGATGCCGCATGCAGCAGAACCGCGGATTCCAGGCTATCAGCCAACCGGCACTGATGAAATTAGACTATCCAGGACTCAGAGTCAAAAGCGCACAAAAGCAGCATGTTCAGAAAAGATCCTAAAGCTCAGACCGGGTAAAGCAAAAAGAGAAACGCAAGTGAAGAAGGACGCTTCAGGAAAACCTGGAACAAAGAACGGAAGAAATTCTCAACACAGGGACTTGCCCATACAGCACGACTCCTAACCCACTCAGTCATTCGCACGACCGGAAACCGAAAACGGCAACAGCAAAATCAGTTCGAAAAGAAACTGGGACACGCTAAGTATACACGCGGCAAATACACCCAGCTAGAGAAAGGTTTTCGAAAATATCTTCTGGTCTGCCGGAAGGAAGTGCCAGCTCCTGTTATTTCCACTTTTATCTCCCGAGCGAAACAAGAAGGCGGCCAGCCGACTCTTCCCAGGAAAGCATTACACTGTTGACAACACTAAAGAGAATATACAGAAACGGTCAGAAATTAGATTTTAAGTTTAGAAATAAAGTTGCTTTTAGTAAAAGGGCGGTCATTTGAGGCCGATTCCCTAATTTCATGTAATTAAGATTGATTAGTTAGTAGTATTTAACCCTTCTCATGGTTTTTGGAGAAGGGTCCGGAAATCTGTCAAAAAACTTATCCTCAGAACATGCACTTCTGCACCCTCAGAGGAGGTTTTTGATGAATGGATGGATCGAGATTTATTTATGTTTGCATTTTAATATCTGTTACTGATGTTGCACTTCTGTACTCTTAGCAGATGTTAGAACAAGTAGAAATAAATCATTGTTACTTGAAGTTTATTAGTGAAGTTAGTCATAAATGGTACTTTTATCTCTTGGCTAGATTCTGCTAGTATTCCTAAAGTGATATGTGGCTGAGTTCTTTGTATGTTATTGCATGAATGTCTGCATTACCATTTGGCACTTCTGTACGGTGGGGTCATTTATTTATGTTTAACATATAGAAAACTGATTATGCGATATGCTGTTCACAACTACTCTGCCTAACTTCTTATGCAGAATGGTTTATCTTTATTGATTTATATTCTGATATCAGTTGAATGATCTTTATTACCGGCTGCTGTTAGAAATCTTTCTAGATCGCATAACAAAAGAAAACACCCCGGGTTAGCGTAGATTAGATGTATTTTTCTTCATTAGATTACATTAGCATAGAGTTAATTTAGCAGTTAGAATTAAGACTAGATTAGAAGAATTCCCCCCCCCCCCCCCCCTTTTTCCTTAGATTAATACCATCAGACTCTACGCACACACACACACCCATCACATTGGGAAACTAGTCCCATTACCCCCAGTCGGACCCGCTACTCCAAACGGGCAAGGAGCCGCCAACCAGGTTCCGGACCGGGTGGGTATCCCCCTTGTTGTTGACCCGACCTCGGGGCCCTCAACAGGACCTTATATGGTGGAAAATTTCCATGATAATGGCTCAGTTGAGATCAAGACAATCGATGAAGAACAAATTCTGCTTCTAATGAATGGCTATAGATTGAAGTTTTCTAGAAAGCCCCTCTCAAGGGTCGAGTTTGCTAATTCAATAAGCATAGAACTAAATGTGATTGGGAGCATCAGAGCTCCCAATCCATTCAACTCTTGATAAAAAATAAAGAGAAAACAAAAAAAAGAGAGGAAAAAACCCTAGGTAAAAACCTCCCTTGAGGCACTTGAGGAAAGCTCATAGGTTGAAAATCTCCTTGAGGCAGCCAATGAGCCTGAAGAAAAGAAAAGAAAAACAAAAATAAAAGATCCCCAGGTGAAAACCTGTTATGTCTTGAGATCAAAATAGCACATAAACATTAGAAAAGATAGATGAACGATTAGATAATAAGGAACTTCGAGGGGGAAACCTCAATTTACATCACATAAATGAACAATTCTTAGATGATTCAAATGAAAATACCTCCTTGGTATATATAGGAGTATAAAGGGTCAAAATATAATTAAGGCCTACATAACAATAATAATGTAAGGGCACAATAATAACAATAGTGGGATTCTATGGGGCAGAATAATAACAATAGTGGTCTACACTAGTATTATAGGGAAACATGCCCCTCTCCTTCAAAAATGTGTTTTCCTTAATGCTTGAGTATTTCTGGATGCTTATATATAAAATAATCATCCTCCCATGTGGAATATTCGATAGGTAAGTTCTCCCGCTTAATGAAATACTATGAAATTGATCAATTCCATAACTGTTGGATTCTTGTTTCCGTAATTGCTTCAGGCTCCGATATGATTTTTCCTTCCTAGTCAAGTTCTGGAAATATAGTTTGAAATGGTAGTTTGTCACCTATAACCTTCTTTAAGCATGAAACATGGAAAAATGGGTGTACTCGTGAAGACGCAGGCAACTCCAATTTGAAAGCCATAGTATCAATATTTTGCAACACCTTGTAAGGGCCATAGTACTTGGATGATAATTTATTATCCTTCTTAGCTTGCTTGAGGGAAATTTGTTTGTATGGTTGTAGCTGTAAAAATACGCAATTTCCCACATCAAAACTTATTTCACTACAATGTTGAACTACCTTTTGTTTCATTTGCTTCTGTGCCAAATTTAGGTTATCCTTTAACAATTAAATAACTTGTTGTTGATGCTCGATGTGATCTTCCACTTCTTGAACCTTAGAGTTTTCTCTTAAAGATGATGTGATGGACAATGGATGATATCTGTAAAGCACCATAAGTGGGGTAATTTTTGCTACGGTATGGAATAAAGTGTTATACCACCATTCTTCCAGAGGTAACCACTTGACCCATTATGTTTGTTTATCAAATACAAAGCAACGAAGATATCCTTCCAAACATTTGTTCACTATCTCAATTTTCCTATCAAATTGAGGATGATAAGACGAGCTATGAGCTAATTGAGTACCAAGACAAGAAAATATTTATGTCCAAAAAATTCCAGTGAAAATGGGATCTCTGTCACTAACAATAATATTTGGGTTTACATGTAGATTTTGAATTGTTTCCACAAATGCAATAACAATTATACTATATTTGAAAGGATGAGATAGTGCACAAAAGTGTGCATACTTGGTAAGTCTATCAATTACCACCATGATGACACTCTTTCCTTCAGACTTGGGTAAACTTGTGATAATATCCATTAAGACCTCCTCCCAATGCTGACTTGGAACAACCAATGGTTGTAAAAGACTTGGAGTATTAATTGTCTCAACTTTATTTTGTTGGAAAACCAAACATTTCGATTATATAGAATTTTTTTTTAGTTGCTGACTAGTTTACCCTAACTTGTCTTCAAAGGAAAAGAGAAAAATAGTAAGGAAACATGATCTTTATACTTGGATTGGGGTAAACCTCTTTAGGTTGGGGCATAATCAAATCCTAAAGATATGTGTAATAGAAGATGAGGTATATGAAATCCTCTTAGCATGTCATGATGGACCATGTGGCGGCCATTTTTTCACTAAGAGGACAACCTAGAAGATTCTGCAGGTAGGATACTACTGGCCTACTCTTCATCGAGATTCCCAGAGATACACTGCACAATGTGATGAGTGTCAGAGGATGGGGAAACCTACTCGAAGGGATGAGATTCCCCTACAACCTCAAGTGACTTTTGAGCAATTTGAAAAGTGGGGCATGGAGTTCAATTGTCCTATTGACCCTCCATTTGGACAAAATAAGTATATCATTGTATGCATAGATTATTTGATCCAAGTGGGTTGAGGTGAATGCAGTCAAGGAAAAACAAAACAATAAGTAGTAGAGTTCTTAAGGGAGAACATTTTTTTACAAATTTGGTTTCCTAATGGAACTAGTGACAGATCAAGGTTCTCAATTCACTTCCAATCTGATCTAGGTGATAATGAGGCAACATCATATCAAACATAGAAAATCCACCCGATATCAACCTTAAGGCAATGGCAAAGTGTAGGTGACCAATAGAGCATTGGAAAGCATTCTGAATAAGGTGGTTAACAACAATAAGAAAGATTGGTCGAAAGGCTTGTTGAGGCCACTTGTGCCTACAACACTACTTAGAAGACCACAATGAGGTTTACCCCCTTTGCGTTGATCTATGGAAACAAGGCACTGTTTTCCATTGAATTTAAGTACAATACACTAAGAACTTGACTTGGACATTAAAAAAGCTTGGGAAGAGAGACTGTAGCAACTAAATCCACTTGATGAACTAAGGCTGCAGGCTCTAATTCACACTAAATTAATTCAATTGCAAAGAAAATTTTGGCATGATAAGCACATCAAGGCTAAAACTTCCAAGAGGGTGATTGGGCCCTCTTGTATGATTCTAGGTTCAAAGATTTCAAAGGAAAACTCATGACTAGATGGTTGGGACCTTATATGGTGGAAAAATGCCATGATAATGACCTAATTGAGATTAGGAAAATTGATGAATAACAAATTCTGCTTCTAGTGAATGGCTACAGATTGAAGTTTTACAGAAATCCCCTCTCACGGGATGAGTTTCTAATTCAATAAGAAATTAACTTAATGTGATTGACATCAACAAAGCTCCTAATCCATTCAACCCTTGATAAAAAAATACAGAAAAGAAAAAAAAGAAGAGAAAAAAACCCCAGGTAAAAACCTCCCTTGAGGTACCTGAGGAAAGCTCATAGGTTGAAAACCTCCTTGAGGTAGTCAATGAGCTTGAAGAAAAGAAAAGAAAAAACAAAAACAAAAGGATTCCCAGGTGAAAATATGTTATGTCTCTAGATCAAAATAACACAGAAACACAAGAAAAGATAGATGAACAACTAGATAATAAGCCACTTCGAGGGGGAAACCTCCCTTTACATCACATAAATAAACAATTCTTGGATGATTCAAATGACAAGATCTCATTGGTATATATAGGAGTCTAAAGGGCCAAAATATAATTAAGGCCTACATAACAATAATAATGTAAGGGCACAACAATAACAATATGGGGGCTACACTAGTATTATAGGGACCTAGCATGCCCGCCTCCTTCAAAAAATTGTTTTCCTCAATGATTTAGTAGTTATGGATGCTTATATATAAAATAATCATCCTCCCATGTGGACTTTTTTGCAGGTAAGTTCTTCCAATTAATGAGATATTTTGAAATTGATTGATTCCATAACAGTCAGATTCTTGTTTTCGTGGTTACTTTAGGCTCCAATATGATTTTTCCTTCCTCGTCAAGTTCTAACAATACAGTTTTAATTGAGAGCATCACCTATAACCTTATTTAAGCATGAAACATGGAAAACTAGATGTACTCATGAAGATGAAGGCAACACCAATTTGTATGCCATAGTACCAATATTTTGCAACACCTTGTAAGGGCCATAGTACTTGGACGATAAATTATTATCCTTCTTAGCTTGTATGAGGGACATTTGTTTGTATGGTTGTAGGCGTAAAAATACCCAATCACGCACATCAAAACTTATTTCACTACAAGGTTGAACTGCCTTTTGTTTCATTCGGTTCTACGCCAAAGTTAAGTTATCCTTTAACAATTAAATAACTTGTTGTTGATGCTCGATGTGATCTTCCACTTCTTGAACCTTAGAGTTTTCTCTTAAATATGATGTGATGGATAGTGGATGATATTTGTAAAGCACCATAAATGGGGTAATTTTTTCTACGGTATGGAAGAAAGTGTTATGCCACCATTCCTTCAGAGGTAACCACTTGACCCATTGTGTGTGTGTGTGTGTGTTTTTTTTTTAATCAAATACAAAGTAACGAAGATATCCTTCCAAACATTTGTTCACTATCTCAATTTTCCTATTAGATTGAGGATGGTAAGATGAGCTATGAACCAATTGAGTACCAAGATAAGAAAATATTTATGTCCAAAAAATTCCAGTGAAAATGGGATCTCTGTCACTTACAATAATCTTTGGTTTTCCACGTAGCTTTTGAACTGTTTCCACAAATGCAGTAGTGACTGTACTGTTTTTGAAAGGACGAGATAGTGAAAAAAAGTGAGCATACTTGGTAAGTCTAGCAACTACCACCATGATGACAGACTTTCCTTCAGACTTGGGTAAACTTGTGATAAAATCCATTGAGACCTCCTCCTAACGCTGACTTGGAATGACCAATGGTTGTAAATGACATTGGGTCTTAATTGTCTCAACTTTATTTTGTTGGAAAACAAAACATTTCACTGATATAACAAATTTTTTGGTTGCTAGCTATTTTCCCCATAACTTGTCTTCAAAGGAAAAGAGCAAAATAGTCAGGAAAAATGCTCCTTATACTTGGATTGGGGGTAAACTCTTTAGGTTGGGGCCCAATCAAATCCTAAGGATATGTGTAAGAGAAGATGAGGTCTATGACATCCACTTAGCATGTCATGATGGACCATGTGGGGGCCATTTTTCTTGACAAGTCATCAATTCACAAAAAAGGGTATCTATGATTAATGGTGACCCGATTAAGCTGCTTGTAATCTATGCACAACCTAAGTGTGCCATCCTTATTCTATACAAACAAGGCTGATGCTTTGTAAGGTGATATAGTTTGACTTATGTACCCTTTGTATAACATTTACTTGAGTTGTAGCTTTAGCTCAATTAATTCTAGAGTGCTCATTATATATTGAGCCTTGGATGTTGGTGATGTCCATGGTAAGAGATCAATAGAAAAATCTATGTCTCTATGAGGAGGTAAGACAAGGATATACTCTGGGAACATGTCTTGAAATTGTTCCAAGATCAGGTGATCCAATAGACTACTGTTGCCATTGTCCATAGCACTATTATTAACTTCAACACTACTAATAATTTGAACAACGATCGTTTTGCACCCCTTTTGGCAACTCATATTGGCCTACATAATTGTAGTTAGCCTCACTAATATCGGTTTTAGTTTTATTTGCAATGTCCTTCTTTCTCTGTCCCCATCAATACTTTCAATCAACTTCTCAAAGTAGTCAACCTTCATTCTATGAAGGGCCAACCAGTCCATTACTAATAATTTGTCATAGGAAGCATGTTAAAATTGGCAGTTGTGGCCATGCCACTCAGCACAAATGGGTAAGACTTTACTACATGCTCCACTCTCTTTCTCATCCCTATGGCTAATTGGACTAGCCACGATTCCTTGTGACCTTTAACCAAATTGCAATTTTCTACAATTTTATGGTAAAACTAAAATTTGAACTATGTCAATCAAAATTGAAATACTTTGATCACAAATTATACTTTCCATTTCAATAATCATTATTTGGTGATCAACTTGTTGATTGTCTACAATGATGTAAATTCTTGGCATGTTCTAGGCCATGTCCTTGACTGTCTTGGCTCCATAAACATTGTATAGTCTCGAGCCACCATTCTTATGCCATGGGAAATTCCTCCTCAAGTGATTCTCCCCATAATTATAACATTTAAGGGGTCCTCCTCCTTTGGCCTCTTCCCCTACGGTCTAAGTAAATCAACTTCTATTTCTAGAATTGAACCTCTAATGGGGTCCCTTTTGTTCCACTGTGGTCATGCTTGTTCCTTTTCCCACTGACTATTGTCTCAAGTTCTTGGGCCCTTTTCCTTTGAATTTGAGGTTTCTTTTTCCCTTCCAATTGGTCCTATACTTCCACTTGAATTTAGACTATTCATAACAATGTTTTAGCTTCTTGATCACATCCTCAAGGGCCTTTAGCTCATCAAACTCAATTCAATCTTTAAATGATTGTGGTAATCCATTGATGTACCTATGAATATTTTCCTTTTCATCCTTGAGGTACGAAACATACCTCAACAACTCTAAGAATTTCGCAGTGTATTTTTCATATGACATTTGCCCCATTTTGAGTTCATAGAAATCCTGGGCTTTGTTGTCAAAATACCCCGCATATATGTATTTTATCCTGAAATGTTCCTCAAACTCATTCCAAGGTAGCTCTTCTTCCCTTATATTCCTCACATTTTTCAAATCCTCCCACCAAAGTTAGCCTTTCCTTTTAGGCTAAATGTGGCCACCTTTTCCTTCATGTTCTTAGAGTAGTTGTGTACTCTAAATAATTTCTTCATCTCGAGCAACCATGCTTCAACATCTTCTACCTTCTTCACTTCACCATAAAATTTAGGAGGTTTGTATTTCTTGAACTCTTCTGGCATATGTGCCTTTTCCCTCCTTTTTCTATGATGATGATGATGATGATGTATGTGAATATCATCGCTACTCATGGGTGTTTGTTCCTTTCTTTGGAGCATTCAATAGAGTACCTCCCTTTATTATGTCTTTCCTTGACAACCTATTCCTTTTTTTGGATATACTCTCATATGCTCCATTAGTCTTTTCTTCTTGTTTTCCTTGTTCTGAGAAGATTTGCATAATCCTGTAGCTAGCTCCCAATTCGTGTTTCTTTTGTCTATGCAGGGCTAAAATACATTTCAATATGATTGAATTTACTTCAACTTGATTTTTATGTGCCATGAAAAGTATCTCATTATCATCTTTGCAGCTCCTTGTTTTAGCCCTTAAACTCCTCAATGTATCCATCCAATCAAGAGAGTTTTCCTCTCCCCTCTTCTCAACCGATTCTTTCTCTTCATGGCCATGTTGTGACCTGTCAATGTTATACTGAACCATTTTGTTGCTCATTCCTTTTAGTCCTTAGTGCTTCTTATGTGTTATCTTACACACAAAACTTTTAGCACATCAATATATCAAATAGATCTATTCATGAATACCTTGGAAATCCTACCATAAATACACTGTCATTGGCATCTAAAACATAATTTTTCACAAGTTAGTTCCCATGACATAATAGATATCAATGTGCAATCCATGTTTTAATCCCACCAAAACACATAGTATAAATCACATGTAAATACTCTAATAATGCCTTACTACCTTGTATATTATACCAAGACCTTGAATTTACTTCCAAAGGTCCAATGTTGAACCTTAGTGTTGATGTTTTGCAACAAAGCTCCAATCTTTATTCACAAAGGTCCAAGTGTTGAATCTTGGGATCTAATACAATTTGTATCATACCCCCATCCATTACCCAACCCATAATAAGGGTAGAAGGAGGAATTACTATGGATGACCCGACCTCCAATGTCTTGTCATGGAAATGGGGTCTTCAATTTTCATCATTTTTCAAACTTCCCAAAACTTAAAATAAACATCGCCATTGTGTTTATCTTGTCAAGATTTTTCCAGTGGTATTTTTTCCTCAATCTAACTCCCAGATCAAAAGTTATGGCCATTTAAAGTTTCAGTCATTACCCTCTTGCCACATCATCAGGATCTACCACGTGGGCCTCACGTGGTGCCCACGTGACACTCCTTGTTTTTCCATGTCATTCCCTAATTGGTCTATTTCATAGTGGTTCCATTATGGGTGCGCCTATGTGGTATGCCACCTAACCATGCCCTTTATCCAAATTCCATGTAACCCCTTATAAATTTGTTGGGACAAAACCTCCTTTGCATGAATTCCTGGGAATTTCACCATCCTAGAACGAATTCCCTGGGCATTTCTTGTTGTCCTCCTTCTAAAACCAATAGGGTGACATCATCACGAGCGTGATGTTATTTTCCCCTAATGCTAACGTGTCCCGAAACTTTGTCCCTGACCTTTCTTGTTGTGCCCCTTCTAAAACTATCGGGGTCATGTCAATCTAATGTCATGTTGATGTCATCCTATCCACGTGGCCTCCTCTGGAGGTTCCACGTGTCACCTATTTTTGGGCCAATTGTCCCCACCAAAGGGTTTAATTTGGCTGCCACATGGCATACCAATGTGGCACCATATCAGCTTAGATCTGCGTCAGCAGCCACATGACCTGAGTCCCGCCAAGCTCTTGCCTTCGCGCCCCACTCAATCCCCCATTAAGTATTGTAAAATTACCCATTTTGAGACGTGAATACCTTAGGATGTAAATACCCTAAGAGTTTTGATTAGAGCATAAGTGGTCATAGTTGTACTCGGTTGGGGACCAAGATTTAGTGTGATGGACACAACCCTTGATTGCATGAACCCTCTCTGCCAGCATCAGTGCTAACATATGACTTGGAATTCTTCCCACTACTCAATATATATAAGTATATATAAAAGGCGCTACATAGGTTGGGACTTTCGCATAGAAATATTAGGAGTATAAGGCCAAAGCTGGGGCTTGTTATAAATGAAGGGTTTTATTCGGCCAACACCATTATTTATGGAGGGCCACCCTCTAGTTCTTGGCATATTCACCAGTGATCAACATTATAGGAAATTACATTCCTTAGCATTAACATATGCATTTTACCATTACTCAGAAAATACATAGGACATCAACACTCCATACTCCTAGAGGAAATCACATTCCACACATTCATATTGGCTTTTAGATAACACATCAAGCAAAAATATAAAATTCACTTGCATGTAGAGCAAATAAACACTTATGTTATGATGAAGGACCTGGAAACTAAGATTGGGTTTCTAACTCTCCACCCAACCTTAGGTTGTCCTACGTTGTAGCCTTTCTTGTAGCCAATCATCCCTTAGCCAAATTTCATAGCTTGAGGAAGAGTGCTCAAAGGAATAAAACCAATGTTGCTAGCTGAAATAGGGAATCTAGAGGCTACACCACCTCCACCCACTAGCTAATCAAGAATTCAAATAAAAACAGGGAATCCAGGGACTAGTTAAGAACTCTTAGTTCATCACTTACAATCAGTGAACATAACCTTTTCTCATAGGTGTTCTCAGTAGTTCTCAGTTGCTACACCTTAAGGGCATTTAAATCACTCAACATCAACATAAGGGTTATCGTAAGCATAGAGAATCTCAGTTCAATTCTAGGAGAGGAGTTTCATTTTAGCATAGAAGGTTTATCAGTTGGATAAGTTACTATAGGAGCATAGAGACCACCCCTCCAGGTAGTTTATCAGTGAGAGAAAGCACCAGTGTTATCAACATTTAGTGATTTATTAGCACCACAAGCACTTGTGTGTCTCTCTCCCATCCAGTAGGTTTATCAATCCAACAAGCTTCCCAGTGGGTTTATCAACCTTAAGGTAAGCCACTGCTCTATGATTCTCAACTAGTAAGCCTACTTAGGCTTCTCAACTGTCTACCACCAGTGATCTCTGCCCCTTTCAAACTCTCTCTACGTCTCAATTATTTCCCCCCTTCTCATAAGGAATTTTGTCCCCCCTTCCTCGTTGGCTTCCCCCTTTCGTGAATGAATCAATCCTAATTTTGTTACTTGAATTTTGGTTATATCTATTTAGTCTTTAAATTCTACTGGCCCACTCTACTTTCGCCATGTTATCCATTTCATGAGAAGTGTCTTCGAAACCCTCCATACTGACATTGCAACCATATGTGGTTGCATGGTCATGCACTTACCTAGGCTGACCTCCCTACCAACATATCCCGTCCTTGAAATTTATTTGTTGTCTCTTTTTCTTGTGGAATTGTTTAAGAGGAGCAAGGGTTCATCCTCTATTCTCCAGTTGAATTTAAAACACAATCAACCGCATTAAAGAATGTTAATCATCCTCTCATGGTTATCATTAAAGTAACCATGCTTCCTCCATATTCCCAAGAAATCTCCCTCCCCAAGCTCTGAAATCCATGTCCGATTTCTAAGTAATTTTAATTACAAAAAAATAATTTAAAATGTTTAGAATAAGGGTATTAGCCAAGTGCTGTCACAATCAACTTTTGGAAAACTAAACTCAAAACCAAAGAGCACACCACTAACAAATGTAAGCTATCAATAAGAAAACCAATGGATAAATGGGAGCTTCTGAAAACCAAACCTTGGGAGAGCTCAAGTCCTGAAGACCTAGCTATTGAAGATGTGAGAGATATTTATAACAACCCTTCACAATCCAATTACCCTTTCCAACTAAGGGTTCTCATTTGAGGATTGAATGTCTGTCAAAGGTTTCATAGGTACTTCCCACTCATATTCATCATAAAATGCCCTAGGAATGGCCACTAAGGATACCACTTCACAATCAAATGACCAAGGGGAATGGTTGCAAATCAAAACCACACATATGGATAGGGAAATAAAGTCCCAAATCTTCTAGAAGTTATTTTACACAAAGAATTTTGCACCTTAGGAAATCCTTGTACACATAGTATTCCAACACTTAAATGAGTGAAGAGGGATATCACCCCACTTGTTGTCATGTGACCTTGTGCTTGACTCTTATGTTAGAGGAGATTTCCTAGAAATAATTATATCATACTAATGGATTTAGTCTCACTAGTGACCCTTGGTTTTGGTTTAATGGCCTTTGATACCATACACCAAGGCCCTAAATCCTATTCTAATGTTGGTTGATTACAAATGAAAAATACCAATTAATTTTATATTAGTGGTTTTTTTATATTTTCGATTACTCAAGGGGTATTAATGAGACTTTGGTGATGTTTTAAGACACTTTCTAATCCAAAAGGAACAAAAGAATGAATGTAAAAGAACACAACTCTCTCTTTCAATGAAAACTACATAGAGGAAGGAATTTTTTATTTTTATTTTTCAACCTTGTATAATAAAGTAGCAACCTCACACTCTCTTAATAACCATCCAATATGTACTTAAACAATTCTAATGAAACCCACAAAACAATATCTTCATGTTACAGGGAAAAGTGTCTATGCAGAACTGCTAATCCCACTAAGGCGGGTAGCTACCTTAGAAACAAACAAAGTAAACCTACTTTCGTTTTCCTTTATGAAAGATAGATGAGAGAAGAATAAAGGAGACCAACCTTTGTCTTGCACTTGGTTCCTTGTTCGATTCCTTTCTCTTCTGATAGTCCTTTGCTACTTGCTTTCTCGTATACCCAGCTTCACAGAGTACCTGTAGAATCAAAGCATCATAACATATACAAGAACATGGATCTATTATCATAAACAATCTAGGATCAGATGTAAATTGACCATACAAATGCATGAAACATAAATGACACAAGAGTATGGAGGGAAACTTGAATAGCTTTATTGATAATCAAGAGAGTTACAACCAGTTGTTCTGACCCAGCATCATCCTCTCAGCAAGTAAGCCCTTCTTCACCTCATGCAAAGCTTAGATCACCCAACACTATGATGTTGCCTTAAGAAACCAACAACAATTCCTTACAAGATGCAAAATTCCAGCCTTTGGATCTTTGGGATGAGGGATCCATATATAGATGTCTGTAAGGGAGATGAGTCAGCTTGTGATTTGATTAGTGTCTTCCCTCTGATAGTTCTTGCTTCCACTTGGAGATTGATGATCTCTTACTCATCCTTGGTCGAATTCAGAGAGGCAAGTGTCACAGGAGAAGTTTCTGGAAGATTCCATGCTTCTCCACCTCGCGGATTGACACTGCCATTTGTCTCTTCTCGCCCATCGCACCCCATAGAAGGGATTTTTGAAATGAAACGCACCCACTGAGTGTACTTAGGTGAGATGCAACGCACTTTGCCTATGGAGCAGGTGAAATGATCCTGTTTTGACCAGTTCTGAGTAGTTTTTCATGGAGAACTTCTGGGAGAAGCTGTAATCAGTTGACCTTGTTCCTTTAGGGGTTGGAACAACACTTTTAGGGACTTAGGAGCCCTTGGTTTATGGACATTTTATGCTTGGGGTTGCAGTGCCCAAAAATGTCTATAATAGTTGCCCCCTAAAGCATGAGGTCGTTAATATTTTTGATGTCAGGTGAAATGCTTTATCATGAGGATCCGAAGTTCTTTCAAGCTGGGAGGAGACCTGTAATAAGATACAATAAAATACATTATATTCATAATATTTTCATGATCTAGCTGAGGCGGGCATTCCCATGCTCAACTTTATAAATCCATTTTCATGTACATAGGACAGACAATCGTCTGAGTGTAGACTGATGATTCTGGTAGAGCCATCATCCCTTTGATTGGATGATTATCTGTGCAACAATGATCTACATTTGATGTCTTTATTTTCCTGAATATATATCGCAGCCCGGATGGATGAAACTAGATCCGAGGTCTTCAATCTCGTTCGATCTTCACTCAAAGTACAAGTCGATCCATGTGAGAGATGTTTTGGAGTCGAACATGGAAAGACATCACCTAATTACCAGCCAATGCTGTAAGCTGTTAACAGGCGCGAGAGGAATCACCGATAATAATAATGATCCTCAAGGTACTGCAGTACAATTCACGTGGCGTGAATAAAGGACTTGGCATCGAACACCACGCAAAATCTTTCGGTCGAAGGTCATTGATGTAAACCTGTCGCCGGAAGTGAGAAACTTGCCATTGAGGCATGCAAGCTTCAATGTACTGAAAGGGGTGTTCCTAGATCGACTTCTTGGATAATGAGCTAATGTTGACAAGAAGTGATCCGTCATAGGAGGGCGTTAATGAATCCCACATCAATGACACGGAACTGAGCAAATGATTTTAATGGAGGTGAAAACGATCTGGTGATATAAGGTTCAGGGTGGCGGCCATGAAAGAATGGAGTGTAAATGTATTGCAGCGGGTGAGACACAGGTGAATTCTCTGAGTGACTTCTCTTGAACATACCGGCGACACTGACATGATGGATTGGTAGCATTAACCCCAAATGTGGATGGTGTGATGTGACCATGGTGATGTGACTGGTGAATGAAACAACCCAACCCGACTTGGATGCGGAGTGAAAGTGTCATGTTCAAGAGCGACTTGCTACCAACAAAGTTTCTTCAAGTTTTCTTCCCAAATTTTCCCTAGTCATTGCTGACCAGTACCTCTTTATTTTTGTCAAGCTTGAGGAGGATAACATATGCTTGTTCTATAATTTGCCCTTCGGGCAAACCCATCGCTATGTTTTAATGAGCCTAGCGATAGTGAAACTCGTTCTTGTCTGCTATGGACAAGTTTGTCGCTATTAGGTTTTAACGAGTTTAACGACAAAGATAACTCGGTCCTTTTCAATTCTATAGAGTCTGAAAAGGGATGTAAAGGAAACTCCAAAAATAATTTTTCGTCATCTAATCCCTTAAGTCCGAAAAAGTATAAAACAATACAGAAGGGATGAATTTTCGATACTTTTAACGAGCCGAACAAAACAAGCGCTCGATATTTTTGTGTAATAATCCCTCAGGTCCAAAAAGATTAAAATCTAAAGGAGGGATAGCACTTCCGGTCCCTTTAACGAGATGGAGAGGCCAATGGCTCGGCAATCTTTTCATGTTTTACGAGTCAGTTGAAAAGAGCTTAAAGGAGACTCGTATTTGAGGAACGAGTGATAAATTTGGGTAGCAGTTGATTCCAGGTAAGGTTTGGAATTTCCCAATCACGGCAGTGTTACAAGGATGGCTAATAGGATCACTCTCCACAGCTGTTCCTCAAAAGGGGTAAACAATCAAATGGAGGTGAATGATCGGCCAATACAGAGTGGAGGTGAAGATGAGAACACGACCAAGGCTTTAAAGGCTGAAGTACTACATTCACAACGGTTATTTACCGGGAATTAGTTCATTTTTTAATGAGCTTAAACGCGGGAAGAAACATTTGCTCATGACTTATGTTTATTTTTTAACGAGCTTGAACTATGTGCTAAAACTGCTCGATATATCCAGTCGTATAATAGGGATGTCTCATCTAAAATGCCATTTTTCAGAAGCTTAAACCTCGCTCCTGATCCTTTCTTTATGCAAGTTAGGAAACAACCAATCCTACGAGTTTAAAGGGTTAGAGGACCTACAAATTTAAAAAATAAATGGTCGCTCTTCGCTTGCACGCCAAAAGGTTTGCATGCCCCCAGGTATAAAATAGAGTTTCAAGGTCACCTCTCAATCTACCGACAAAACATTTGTTTCATCGGGAAAGGCTTACCTCTTTCAGGTTACCAAATATTGTTCTATCTGCACCGCAAACAAAACACTTCTTCGGCAATGCCTACCGAAATAGACAAAGGCGAGTGGTGCAGACGCCTCCACCCACATAACTTTGACAAGGGAATCTTATTCCAGTCTAACCCCCTTTTCCAATCACGGATGGGAGTGTCAGACTAGTCATATATCTCTCGCAGAAACCTATCCTATACCTGAAGTTTTCCTGCCGAAGCAGACCAGGGTGCATGCCCCTTGGGTTTCAGTCATGTCCCCCGAATTACTCGCGCTCATCAGGTGGACGAACTGGAGATTGATGAGACATTCCTTGCGTGAAAAGACCATTCAGGGATGGTATATGACTATTTGCTATGCGTGAACCAGGGAATGAAAGCTGGTCTACGAGCTTGACCACTCTTCCTTCATGCGGAAAACACATTACTCTAAAGAGTGATGAGACAATGGCTCCCATGCAATAAATATAGTCTCGTCCAAGGAGTAGATTATAATCCAGGGGTCCTTGGACTACCATTACGTTCATGTGAACGGTTTTCCCTCTCAATGTTATGGGCACATTGGGAAGGATCCCTAACGGTCGACTGGTTCCTTTGTCAAAGCCTGTTAGATTTCTCATCTCAGGCAAAAGCGATGGTGAACCAAGCGCTTTCCAAGCAGTCGAGGAAAGGATACTCACAGAAGCCCCTTCATCTATGATGGTACCGGCCATAACCATTCTATATACTTGAGCAATGATTCGGAATGGTACACTAGCCGGTAAACGGGGTCTGCCTAGCTGATTCCAGTCGAAGGAAACAACTAGGTTTCTTGGAGGTGGGACCGAATAGACGGTCGGGTACGACTCTGACGAACTTCCTTCCTGCGGTAAAGGAATGGGTAAATTGCCCCCATGTTCATCGGAGTCTGTGTTTATGAAAAGAATTTGGACGGTGTCATCCTTGTTCTCTTCGGTGACTGTATCATCTGAAGATGGAACCTCTGAAGGCAAGACCGGGTCAACTGCTGCCTCGACCTTTTGACTTTCATCTGGTATGGGTTCAGATGGTTTATCTTCAATGATAGATGCTTTGGCCGACCACCTGGGCAGGTCAGCCGGATTTTCAACTAGCGACGGACTTGGCAAGAGTTTCTTATATCCAGGAGGAAGTCGTAACGGTGAAACCGGACGATCGTCCAAAACTCTTTTAGCCTCGTCTAAGAAGGGACAATGGTGGACAACGTGATCGCCTTCACACAGTTTACAAGGAAATTTGCACTTTCCTTTTTGTCTAGGGGCTTCACTTTCACTAGTCGACGGTGTGTTTTCAACATGATCATCAGAGGTTGACGACACCGGGTTGTGCAAACGAGGAGACCAGTCCCTTAAGATCCGAGGGATGCAGGGACAATCTCTATGATAGTGGTCTCCTTTGCAAATGACACATGGCAATTTAGGCCTGGTCGGTGCAGTGTGTGGATTTTCGCTAGACGACGCTTGGTTGCCCCTTTTCGCCTTTGGCTCCTTCTTCTTCTTCTCTTTCTTCTTCTTTTCCTTCTTCTTCTCAGGTACTTGATTTTTGGCTTTACCAGCCTCATCAAGCGAAGAGGAAGGAGGAGAGGAAGAATTGGACGAAGTAGAGGGTTGGGGGTAACTCTGGAATTGTCTAGTTGCTGACTCGATTGTTCAGGAATTGCGGTGTTCTGAACGACAGAGGTTGAGAAAAGCCATACGGGCAAGCCAATCGTCAATCCTAGAAGTGACAATGTGGCCATGTGGGGTGCACCAACATCTCCCCAAGAGGAGAAGGGACTAGGATTTCCTCCAAGGGGAACTCCTTGGTTGGTGGACTCCATTCTCTCAACCTAAGACCAACGTAGGAAAGGTGATGATTATTCCGTTTAAAATAAATTTTAGACGCTTTGACACAACTTGTTTTTTCAATTTTAAAGAGTCGAGAAAAAACAAAAGATGACTCTAGTCGCCTTCGATTTTTAATGAGCCTGAAGTGACAAGTGCTCAGATGGACCTTTTCCGTTAAGGAGTTTGAAAAGGAACGAAAGGGACTGCTCTAGAAATCTAGGCAGAGGGATCACCAAACCAATCGCAAAACTGCAGAATACTTTTTACGGTATGGCAGTCAATCTTCCCGAATGCTGTGTTCAGTGCATTGCGATCGATAGGGCGACAGACACGGCTTCCTATGGATAAAGGATTAAGCCTATTGTGGTCTCCCAAAATATACTCGACGGTACATGGGAGCACAACTGGCACTTATCGTCTCAAAGTGGAGGAATCACCCAACCAACAGTGAGAACAACAGTCACCAGGCTTTACGACGCCGGAATACGTCTCTAGCCTAGACTTCTAGATGTTGTGTGTTAGGTTCCAAAGCGTTGTTAGATTCATTAAATTTATTTTATAGTTGATCTTGCTTAAGAAATTTTCCTTTCAGGTTCACCGCGTGATGTAGATATACAATTCTTAACATGCAATCTAAGATGATAAACAATATTTTTATCTTCTTTGTGCAATGAAAATCCTAGCTACCAAGGAAAGAGAGACAATATTCTTTCACCAAAGAGCAAAGAGCACACACTATATGCACCATCCTAAATCAAACCAATCAAGCAGTCTAAATGCAAATGCACATGCATGTATTTGTTTTCAGCCTTCTTAATATGTGAATGATAAAAAGAAAGCTAATGCGCAAATCTGAATTATTTTTTAAAGCGACAATTACTAACAAGTTTCTTTTCAAAATCAAAATGAAGACAACGACAACACTTTGCGATTTGGAAATGAAAACTTGCTTTCAACACTAGAAAAACTACTAATTCAGATCAAATACAATAGTTACAGGGTAATCGACTATCAAGAACAATCAGATTCTCTTCTATGACTGAAAACGACACTTGCGACACTTTCAAATCAAGAAACGACAGTACAATTACGTTACTTCTTTGCAAAGGAGAACTGAAAATGACTCAACAAATACACAAAAACATTTACAGTTCTTTGCATAATGGAGGCGGAATAACAGCAAGGAAAGGGGTTTCAAACAGAGGTGTACTGACTACAGGCAGCAAAATTCTTGAATAGATCTGAAAAGAGTGAACACAGAAACCAAAATTTAGGAACAATGCCTAGTCTGATCAGCGCACCTGTAACACAGTGAATTTGAAATGCAGCACACCTACTACACTCAGGAAGTGCGCTGAATTTGAGATTCACAGAACAGAGAGTGCATTGGGCCAGGGACGAGACTTTGCTTGGGTTCCGGGTCACAGTTTGCAGTTCAGTTCAGGGATTTTGGCCGAGCAAGTGGTAATCAGTAAATCAACAACAAGGGTAGATCCAAGGAGGTTACTAGAGCCACCACAAGGGCAATTAGATAGTTTTTAAATCAGTTGTTTAATTCATAAACAAAACCCGGAGATTGAATGAAGCAGCGTTTATCTACTTTGCATTTGCAGAGAAAATGCAGTTCGAAGGCTACCTGGCTCAACTTCAGGCTCCGTCTGTAAGTTTATAAAGTAAACAAATGTAGATAAACAAACAACCTAGTCGCTACCCAGTGGAGTCGCCATTTTGTTACAGGGAAAAGTGTCTATGCAGAACTGCTAATCCCACTAAGGCGGGTAGCTACCTTAGAAACAAACAAAGTAAAACTACTTTTGTTTTCCTTTATGAAAGATAGATGAGAGAAGAATAAAGGAGACCAACCTCTGTCTTGCGCTTGGTTCCTTGTTCGATTCCTTTCTCTTATGATAGTCCTTTGCTACTTGCTTTCTCGTATACCCAACTTCATAGAGTACCTATAGAATCAAAGCAGCATAACACTATATAAGAACATGGATCTAAAATCATAAACAATCTAGGATCAGATGTAAATTGACCATACAAATGCATGAAACATAAATGACACAAGAGTATGGAGGAAAACTTGAATAGCTTTATTGATAATCAAGAAAGAGCCAAGAGAGTTACAACCAGTTGTTCTGACCCAGCATCATCCTCTCAGCAAGTAAGCCCTTCTTCACCTCATGCAAAGCTTAGATCACCCAACACTATGATGTTGCCTCAAGAAACCAACAACAATTCCTTACAAGATGCAAAATTCCAGCCTCTGGATCTCTGGGATGAGGGATTCATATATAGATGTCTGTAAGGGAGATGAGTCAGCTTGTGATTTGATTAGTGTCGTCCCTTTGATAGTTCTTGCTTCCACTTGGAGATTGATGATCTCTTACTCATCCTTGGTCGAATTCAGTGAGTGCAATCAATCACTTTATATGTCAAGAAAGGGCATGATAATTCTTAAAAGTTCCGAAATTCCCTTGAATATGGCCTAGATCTGAGAGATTCTAGGGATATAAACACCTAGATGGTAACTTAATATGACAAACAAATGCAAAAAACACTCGTAATTAGGAAAGAGAAAAGGATTTTAAAAATCTAGTGAAGAAACATTGTATCCTTCCCCATTGGAGTTGCCACATATGTTAAGGAGAAACATTCATGTAGAGAAGTGAGCACTCCCTTAGATCTTACATTGATCCAAGGTAAAATATGGGATAGACTACAATACACAATTTTCCATTACATCCAATCTAATCAAGCTTAACACATGCTAAGGGAATGGAGAATATGGCCCACACCCTTTATTTGATAGTTGTTCTTGCATAATCCTAGCTGATATAGCCCCAAAGATACAACTCTAGGTCCTAACACCTGCTTCCTACACATAAGAGATTAAAAATAGCAATATAAAACCATTTCAAGCAACAGGAATATTGACTACTTATACATCTAACCTAATCTACTCAAGGAAGATCATATCTACCATTTGTGTATAAAATACTAAACACACAAGATAACAGAAGGGAAAATCATATAGATCTATATCCATAACAAGAGACACATCACATCAACCAAGTTTTTTACCTTGAGTCTCAATTGAATGTCTCTCCTAGCTCCTCAATATGACTCCTCCTTGCCCCTCACATAAAGAGGAATGCTCTGATGTCTAAAGGTCGTTGCGGAAGAGCTTTTTTCTAAAATATAGCAATACAAGTTTATCATGAATTCTTCCTTCTTTCTCTCGTTTAATTCCTTTCTTATATAGATTCATGGAGGAGGCTAAGGGAAATATATAAACCCATAGAACTTAGTGAACTCCAAGTATAATACAAGTTCTCAAGCTCATGATGTTAGGTATCCAACTCACCCAATGTTGATATTCTCAGAAATGATTGAATCTAGAAGGCTCTAGGGGCAATTACATGCTACCAATGATGCAACAAGTGACCATTCATGCCTCACCAATGTGTAAGGAGTGACCAATCACATCTTTCTAGTGGTGCAAGGAGGGACCAATTGCACCTCACTAGTGATGCAAGGAGTGACCACCTTCAAAAACTTGAAATATAGAGGAGAAAAGATAGTATCTCATCAATATGTTTGTCCACAATGCGTCTCAGGGATGAAAAATATACCTATAACACATTTCAAGCCTCACATTTTCATATTTACCACCAAATTTCATAGGACCTCCATTACCAATCATGATTTGGAAGTTGTTCATAACATGGATGTAGCAGTGGTTTTCTTAGGCTACATGTTGATGAATGAAGTTATGGGTGCTACTATTTCCAATTAAGACAATGAATTTTCAATATTTGATGTGGCCAATCAATTTGAGGGTTTTGGGAGTAGAAATACTAATCAAGGAATGCAAAGATATTTGTAGTTCAATGTCATGTAGATCAAAGAGGTAAATGTCTTCAAGAGATGGATGAAGGGCCTCTAGGGTACACATTCAATATCATCATAAAATATGTCCTTCAAAATGGCCATAAAGAGTTTTTCTCCTTACATTTACACCCATGGAAATATTTCTCATTACAATTATAACAAATACCTTTAAGTTGGTGTTCCACAATTTCGACTCAAGTAACTTGTGGATTTGTGAGGTGGAGAGAATGGAGAGGGATTAGTTGGGGGTGGGGGTCAAGGGTAATGTAAGATGAGGACGAGTAATAAATAAATTTTATGGATTATTTTTTATTTGAGCATTCACCACCTAGAAGACTTCTTAGGTTCTCTGAGACGCTTCCAACCAAGTAGTAGGATGAGCTACTAAGACATGCATATATCTCTTCTTTTAGAACACTAGTAAAGAATTATTTGCAAAAATGATTGGATATTCCATCAATGTGGATGGCCAATTTATTAGAAGCAAATATAAAATATTTGATTCTATTATAATATTTAATCTTGTTTAGCTATCCAAAATAATGATTGCTTGTTTTAAAGCATGCATAGAGGTCCGAGACAAATTGTATCTAAGAAATTATACCCAATGGGATTTATTATACCATTACCATCATTACCAACATTACCAACATTCAGGCTCCATATATAATACACTAATGTCAAGTTCCATCAATTCATATATAATGTTATGCAAGGAAAATAAATATTCCATCTAAGTGACCCATCCTATGGGGTTAGGCCCATCACTTTTTATATTTTTATATTAGGAAGTATGTGCCACATGTATTCATATGATAAAAAAGCAAGGTAAAATGATTCCTGTTGGAATGGGATGATTCAACCCCTACCTTTGGGGGATCTAGTCTAACCATTGATAACCAAAGGACTATGGAGTATACGATTATACATTGCCATGAATTTCAACATCTAGTCAAACAATGACTCCAAGTTGGCTATCTTGTCGTAGATGTCATCAAGATTTTGTTGAGCATAAGAGTGGTTGTAATCTATCTTATGCTGCAACTTGTCACACAATATTTCTAGAGAGGAGAATTTTGTGGAGAGATCTACTCCTTGATTTGTAGCCATAGAGATGTCGGTCCAGAAATAAAAGGTTACCTCAATGACAAGCTTGATTCTAGGATTATATTGAGATAAATATCAAATAAGGGTACTCCATCTTGAATATTACTATGCTAACAAAATTCTCAAATTCTCAACATTGCAATTTATGTGGGAATTTTATAGACCTGTAATAAAAAACATGTTTCCAAGGTCCTAAAGGCAAAGGGGTGCTAGATGTTATCGCTCTCTAATATACATGCAGATTCCAACAATAGTACTCGACCTAGTCTTTTTGGGAACCAACTAAGGAGGTTGGACCATACCCTTATCCATACTACCAAATTATCAAGGTACTAGAGCTAATATTCTTGAGTGTTATTCTCAGTGCACTATAGTAGCAAGACAATTAACCAGCTTTTCTAAAGCTAGTTTCAACTAACCTAGGGAACTTTTGATATACTTAAGGGTACAAGGAAGTGAAATTCCACACACAAGTGATGTTTGATGTAGTACTACTTGAAGGGATGCCAATAGAGGTTATAAGTGTGTCCAACCAAGTGAAGCCACTTGTATTTACCACATGTTGTTCCCTAACCAAAAATTTAAATACTAAACAATAGATAATTGTATTTTTGTAGACACTGGATGTTGGATGCCTAATTCATTATGATTAATGTGAAGGAATGTGAACCATTGGCAGGATTCCAAGAGACCTTATAAGATGAATCCAACAATCAAACTAATGTATTTAAATGTGTATCATATTATTGAAAATGTTATGAATATAAATATATATAAAATAAATATAAATAATAATGATAATAATAATTAATACAATATAATTAGGGGTGGCAGAGGGGGAGGTATTCTTTTGGGTCATGATGGAAAACAAGAAGTCCAATACACATGGGGATTAGGATAGAGGACAAAATACCTGGCATAAATGTATGGTCTCTTTATTGGTCTTCAATTATCTCAAGAGAGGGATGTGTCTAAAGTTATGATCATTAGAGAATCCCTCATCATTATTGAACATCTCCTCAAGGGCTCTTCTCCTAAAAACAATTGTCTAGGCCTCATTCTAAGTAGGATCATAAATATTCTTGACTCTTTTTCTCATAAGGCTTATTTCCACATCTTGAAACACCAGAATACAATAGTGTATGCTCAAGAAAATCAAGTGTTCCTCCTTGAAGCATGGAAATTAGTGATTAATGGTGTTCCAAGAATGAAAATTATTCCATCAAATTATATCTATATGAATACTCTCTTCCTCTCAATAGAAATTTGGTTAATTATGTACAATAAGAATACAAGATTAAGTTAACCCTCTGGACAAAATTTTTGTCCCATCACATAACGATGGGCAACTTCATTTCAATTGGCATCATGATATAGTCATCAAGGTTAACCTGGCTAGTTGTACGCATACTCGACATGTGCCCTCCCTCTCTAAGCATGTGGATCCATCTACAAATGACTTTCTATTTGATAGAAATCTAGTCCTCATTGTAGCTTCTCGAGGGTTGCAAGGTTTCATAATTTATTGCAACTAAATGTTGATTCGAACTCTAACGTGTGGTAAATTATAATCTTCAAGATTTTAGCCATGAGAAGATTTCAATTAGACAGTTCTAGGAGAATTGCCTCTTTTTCTGGTTGTCGAAGTGAGGTAGTATTTGGGGTGGTTGGTGGATTCACTTTTCCTTTGCTACTAAAAGGGGTGAATGGAATTATGTCGGCTCCTTGCTTCTTCTTCTTTTTGTTGAAAGAACCTTCCTATTCATATATAAGCATCATCAATTAGTTTCGGCTCCAGTTTTATTGGTTTTCTTTGTATCTCAAAGGGAATGTTGCCATTTCGAAGGCTCCATGGCTACAAAGAGTTTTAAGGCATCTCAACTTTCATTTCTAGTGGCTCTCTCTTCTGTAGTATGGTCTCCCCTAATGCCTTTTAAATATTCAGCCTTTTCTATCTAAAATATAGAGTGGTCTCAACCTCAGAAACTTGGTCAAGAGTGAAGCACCATGTTCTTCTTAAACGTCTATGCTCCAAGTCAAATTCTCTCTTTGGATTTTTTACTTATCTTCAATTGGTACATTGTGACTTTTTGCTTTGGACGAAATTTTGGGATTTTTATTGTTTAATGCCTTCCCTAAAGAGATCCTCAATCCATGATTCTTCTAACTCATCCTCCCACATAGCCCTCCTTCCCCCACACTCTCAAATTGTCAAGTCTCCCCTCCTCACTACTTGTTTTTGTACTCCTTGTCCTTCAACCTCTAACAGTTCGTGCTTCTCGAATTGACACTCCTCATTCTACTCTCCTAGTTGCATTGATTATTTCATATCTACCCCTGCAAACTTGGGAGGAATAAATGTCTGCAGTTCTTATCCTCACCTTTCAGTTGAACGCCATGCAAAAGATAGTGACCTCCATATGCACCTTCAGTAACATCATAATTCAATACTCCTTCTCCTAGATGAACTTCAACTTCTTAAAGCCTAAATTAACTAGCTTGACAATGAAAATGAAATAATGTATCATCGTATTGCTGATCTCCAAGCCCAGTGGAATGAAGAAGACCAACACATCTCTGGCGGTAGTAGTTTTGGAGCTCTGCCAGGCCAGATGTCGATAAATTCGCCAACTTGATAAATGGTTGCTTATTTCAAAGTTTTTTTTTTTTGGGGGGGGGGGGATTTTAAATATGAATAAGTTTTAGACATTTTCATTCAAGAAGAAAAAAATAACACTACAGGACATTCCATCAGAGCCCAATGCAATAACACCAAAAGACATAAAATATATCTCAAAAGTAATTCTTCAAGAAAACCAAAAATCAATGCAAAATATGCAAAAAGGTTTTGAAAATTTTATCTCGGAAAAATGAAGAAATTTCTCGCCTCAAGGACCATAGTGAAAAATTACTTATGCAAATTAAGAAGCTTAAGAAGGATAAGAAGTCATTGGAAAACAAAGTAAAAGAATAAATAAATCAAGAATGTAGTACAAAAATATTCAAATGTGGAAATTCATGTTAAAGAAAATGGAACAAATGCATATCCCATTAACCTCACACTTAGTGAAATCCAGGAAAAAAAAAATAATAATAAACAAATAAACAAATAAAAATACAAAATACAAAAAAATTGAATTACAGGCATACTCACTTGTAGTTCAAACAACAAAAATTCCAAGAGAAGATCCAGTAATCAAACCAACAACATTAATACACAAAGAAGATCATATGCCAAAAATAAGTAAAGAAAATGCTACAAGTACATTAAAAAAAATCAAGACACAAGAACTCCTTATCGACACCCAAATCATAAGAGTAGACATCTCAACCAATTAACAAATCCATATCACTTAGGATAGAAACAATTGATTTACATTCCAAAGAATATTGATGTTAGCACAATTAAATCTTATGATAACAATTCATTTTTGGAAGCCTATAAGTGCAAAGTTCCACAAAAGATTGATTTGGGATGGTTAGATCATGTTACAGTTTGACAATTTTACTCAACTCTTAGAACTTTGTATAATCTAGTATCGTAAACCATGACAATATTGAGATCATGAAATGACATGACAAGTGAAAGTACAAATATAAAATATTTTTCATCAATATTCTTTGAGAACAAAGCATTTCTAAAGGGAAAGGCAATGTTATGAACATAAATATGTATAAAATAAATATAAATAATAATAATAATTAATACAATATAATTAATAATTATGAAAAGACATGTCCCAAAGGACATGACTCTTTATGAATGGGCACTCTTGCTTAGGTATATTATATACAAGACCCCAATTGTACTCTTATCATCATATTTTTCTACTATCAATTACTTATATACAATTTATATATTTTTGACATGGATTTCTTTACATTTCGGATATTTTGATTATTTTGTGATAAAGAACTTTGTTCCTATTAGAAAAGCATCACACACTTATCAATATGTTGTCAATTTCCGTGTGTCTTCCAACAATATTATAAGAGCCTGATAGATCTACACTTGGGTGTTCTGCCATTTTGAACTTTTGATTTGTCTTCAATGTTTTTTATGTTGCCTCTTTACAATCCAAAAACCTAATTTATGATACTATGCATCTAATCCATGTATGATCATTTATCTAACTATCTAAGCAACTTGGGTAATCATCAAAATTTAGTGGTGGATCCATTGGAATCTACTACGAAAAATATCCTACAATTTTTGGGGCTCATGTGCCTCAAATGGCCTAAATGAGAGCCACCAAAATTGTGACAGTTTTGGTAGATAGTATCCAATCACATTGAATAGAAGAATCTGACATTGAAATTCATAGTTACTTTGTACTGTGAGTTTAGGTTTCTCCACTCATATGGCATTGGCCCACAAAGAGCTATTGAGGGACGGATTATTTTGGTAACTGCAGTACACAAGGAGGAACAAGAAGACGACCCCCGTGATTTCTTTTGCGAGTTTAGGAAATTAAAGATATGCACCTAAATTTAGATTACAGTATGAAACCTTTAAGGAGGCTTAGGCTCAGAAAAAATAAAAATAAAAAATTAACAAATTAACCAATTAAAAATAAAAATAAAAAATCTTAATCTAGGATCAAAATTATTACCATATATGTTGATTGGGCCTTCGACAATGGTTAGTTTTGATGCAAAAGTATTCGTCAGAGGTCACCCCATGAGGTTCTCACTCAACGAGTCCTATCAAGAGAAGATATTGTGGTATACATTATTAGTTGCACTAGAATGTAGAAGTGCATTGGAAGTTATTTGCAATTATTCATGAAAATAGTTTTTTTGCTTTCCACGGCTTGGGAAGGTTAGTTCATTTTTGTTTTATTTTTGGAGCTATGAGTTTGAGTGCCAAGCATGGATCTTCACTAAGTGCTATTAGTGGTGGTTTCTTTCTACTATACTTGTAGCATATGAGTCATAGCAAGTCTCTATTTTTTCTTTGACCCTATTAGGTGAACCAAATTGTGTTTGAGAACAATTCGTACATGGTGATATCATTGTTTTAAATGTTATGGATTGTGAAACTATTTTTCGAGGCCACTAAGTGTCTTGAAAGATAATTTTTGAAGCTCTTTTTCAATGATGAATGTGAGAGAAGGTGTCATCAATTTTCCAATTCTATGTATTTTGAGGCTTGCTAATGGGTAGGAACCCGAAATTGGCTATTCAAAGTCAAATTTGGAGGCATTTTAGGTAGATTTTGTATATTTTGGGTATATTGTATATTGTGTGGTTTGTTCTTGGGATTCAAATGCAAATTTTTTGAGTTGTGTTTGAGATCTCAACTTGAACCTGGGGATTTTTAAATGGATCCTTGCATTCCAATGACACAACATTATTATATTTGATTCTATTCCAATGCATTTGTACTTGTGGCATGTGGAAATTACGATGTAGATTTGTAGCTTCTCATGAAATTTTAATCAAGATCACAAGACACAAACCTACTCTACTAATGTGGGAAAGTAATTCACAATCTAGAACAAAAAATTTAGACACTCAATAAGAAATCATACACATGCAACAATTTTTTTTTTCCCGAGGAAAGAAAACTGCTAAAAACCCCAATGCTTGCTTGCATTAAATTAGAAGAATAGAGATGTATTACAATTTCTATGCTCAATTGAGCACAACCTACAAGTGCATAACCTATATCTCTACTCACTGAAGGCCTCTGACCTAGACTTAGTCAAATTTTGCCTCTTCTTGAGCTCATACTTTATTGTGTTTTTCCTTGAGGAATTGAGCCCCTTTTATTTAGGAAATTCCTCAAATTGATTTAACAATTCCTTTAGGCCGATCCTTTGACTGCGTGCAGCCCCTATACACTCAAGACTGGTCTACAATTGATGTTACACTGCCTTGGAATCTCCACCAAGCTTGGGGAACTCCAATTATTTGTATGCAACTAATTATTTGGGTTGATTGATCAGTTACCTGGATGATCACTGAGTTTGACTGAGGTCCCACTGCTTAACTGACCTTCCACTAGTTCCTCCAAAATTTGGAACTAGTTTAACTGAAAACAACATGAGATAACTGACCTTTATTGCTACAAATTAGCAATCACACATGCAAAACTAAACTCTAACTCCTCCAAATAAAATTTACTGAGTAAATTGGGTGACACAAGCCATGTCATACAAGTTGACATCATCCAAGTTGTCTGTTGATGTGGAAATTAGAATTTTCGCAATTTAATCAAGGAAAAATCAAATTAAGAATTTCTTGTTGCATTTTTCAACAGTCCCTCTTAGCAAGAAAGGGATTACCAACAAGCCCTATAATGCACCTCTGGAACTCGAACTTCCCTCTTGACAAGGCCTTTGTTAAAATGTCAGCATCTTGTTCCTCTGTCGGAATGTACTGCAACAACATTATCCGCCTCTGCACACAGTCCCGTAAATGGTGATACTATATATATCTATATATATATACATATATATATATAGATGCATGCTTGGATCAATTGTGAAAAACAAGATTCTCAGAGAGATTGATGCAACTCTAATTACCACAGTAGATCACAGTTGGACCCATCATCTGACCAAACAATCGAACAAGTATCTTTCTCATCCAGATCACCTCACATGCTGCTTTATTTGCAGCCATGTATTCTACTTCTGCCGAGCTAAGTGCCACATCTTTTTCACTCATTGTACAAGGAAACAAATGCAGACCCAACACTGAAAACTCCACCTGATGTACTCTTTCAGTCTGATGGAATCCACGCCCAATCTGCATCTGTGAAGCCACACAACTTCACTCCCTTTATGCGTCTATACCATAGTCTAAATGGGTAGTTCCTCTGAGGTACTATAGAACATGCTTAGTTGCCCTCCAAAATAATTTGGTTGGCCTAACCATAGCTTGGCTCAACTGGTTGAATGCATAGCACATATATGGTCGTGTGTTCACAAGGTACATTAATGAACCCACTAACTGTCGATAAATGGTAGCATCCACTTCCTCACCTGAAGTGGCATCCTCCTTCCTCCAGTTGGTCTCTAGAGGTGTCTCCATGGGTTTGCAACTCTCCATGTGGAACCTCTATAGTATCTCATTTGCATACTTGCCCTGAGAGACAAACAATTCCCCATCACCTTGCCATACTTCCAATCTGAGGAAGTAGTGCATGAGACCCATGTCCTTCATTTCAAATTCTCTTGCAAGGTCCTCCTTGCAAGATCTAATCAACTACTCATCACTAGTTAAAATCAAGTCATCAACATATAAGACAATAATAAAAAATTTACCTTCTACCAAAATATGATAGAGGTTTGCATCCGCTTCACTTTTGGTGAAACCCAAACCAGTGAGATAGTTATCGATCCTAGTGTACCATGCACGGGGTGCTTGCTTGAGATTGTACAATGCTCACTTGAGTCTGCACACATGAGACTCTCGATCAAATTTCTCAAAGCCTTCTGGTTGCTCGATGTACACCTCCTCCTCAATAACTCCATTGAGGAATGTTGTTTTTACATCCATCTAGTGGATCTTCCACCCCATCTATGCAGTCAGAGCAAGAATTGATCTAATGGATGAGTACCTTGCTATTGGAGCAAAGGTCTCCTCATAGTCAATTCCTTTAACTTGAGAGTACCCCTTGGCCAAAAATTTGGCCTTGTACTTTTCTATGCTTCTGTCTGCTGCCTGCTTTACCTTGAAGATCCATCACGAACCCACAACTGATTTATTTTCTGGTCTTGGCACCACTTCCCAAACATTGTTCTTTACAATGAATTTGTATTCCTCCACCAATGCATCAACCCATATGGGTTACTCTATTTCTTCCTTGAAAGAGGATGGCTCAGTCTCTACAAGCTCAGTCATTAGAGACATGTAGCCAGTGTACCAATATGGTGACCTTCTTTGCCTGCGCTAATTTAAAGGAGCACCCACATTCTCCCTCGCATCCTGCAAAAGTCTCTCAACTTCCCTGGTCCTTTTCCTACCTTATCTGGATTGTTCTACTGGAGTGGTTGTCTCCACTTTCTGCTCCTCAATTTATGTCTACTCCACAACTTCTTGAGGTTCCCCCTTTGGAGCTAAAAGCTCCTCTTCTGGTGGGATCTGAAGCTCCCTCTCAAGAGAGCACTGCATCACTTTGTCCCCATCAAAGTTTACATCCCTTTGCACAACTTCCATTCTGAGGGATGGCAAGTACACATGGTAGTTATGGGGAGTTTCTATGTAACCCAAAAATACCCCCAATTCCATTGTTGGCTCTAGCTTCTTGCTTGATTCTTTGGAGACAATGGCAGTAAAAAGAGGCTCCAAAAATCCTGAAGTGCGACACATCCGTCCTTATCCCTGAGAAAGCCTCCATCAGTGTAATCATGCCCAAAATCCGATGAGGATTTCAATTATACAAATAGATTGTTGTGTTGCATGATTCATCCCACAAATGCAGAGGTACGCCTTGGTTATGCAACATCGACCTCACTGCTCCCACAATGCTACGATTCCTTCTCTCAGCCACCCCATTTTGCTATGGGTTGTGGGGTGCTATCAACTCTCGTCGAATGCCTTCTTTTGCACATAAATTTTTAAATTCATTCGACACGTACTCACCTCCATTATCTCTCTTGAGAGCCTTCACCTTTTTGTCGTTCTTTTCTCAACCAGTGCCTTGAATTATATGAACTTGGAGAATGTCTCATCTTTCTTCCGCATGAAAAATATCCAACACTTCTGTGAGAAGTCATCTACAAAGATAACATAATATTTGTGTTTTGGTAGTGGAGGCTGTCGAGAAAGCTCCAGAAACATCAGAGTGGGTCCTTTCAAGGACTGCATGTGCTTTGTTGTCACAGTCATGGAAATTGGATTCTGTGTACTTCCCAAAGTACATCCATTGCATACATATTGCTGCTCAAGCGCTCCTTTTGGGAGACATGTGGTTATCTGCTACATAATCTTTAGGGCACCATGATCAAATGGCTAATTATTCTATGCCAAAGTTCATCGACATTGCGAGTTTGCACCTTCTCTGCCTTAGTTCTTAATGCAACACAATCCTCCACATCTAGCTTATATAGGTTCTTCACATGAACCCCGATCTGCTTCACCTGTCCCATCGCTATGTGTCTCAATAATGCCTTTCCGTTTCTGAAGATCACATCATAGCCATGGTCTTCTAAAATTGCAATAGAGATGAGATTTTTCTTTAGGCCCGGAAAAACATGACATCCTTGAGCCTGAGGGGGGAGCCTAACTCTCTCTGAAAGGTGACTGTACCAACCTCAATCACACTATACCTTCTGTCATCCCCCATCTCGATGTGCATCTGCAAGTCTTTTTCCTCCAGGTCACTAAAAAAGTCTCTACACCTTGTCATGTGGAACAATGCACCTGAGTCCAAGTACCACACACTCCCCATCATTGTGTTGGCCATGCATGTAATGAGGGTAAAGTCAATCTCAAACTGTGAAGCCAAGGCTTCACCTACCACTCCTCCTGAGGTCTTCTTGCTTGCCCTTTTGTGTGGACACTTTGTGGCATAGTGCCCGAATTCATGACAATGGAAGCATTTAATTTTGGACAAATATTTCTTCTTGCCCCCTTTACTAGATTCTGGTTTAGATTGAGATTTCTTCCTTTTCCCTTTTTTTCCTTTCTATCCATTGCAAATTTTTCTTCATCCTCGCCCTTGGATGAAGTCCCATCTCTAGTATTCTGCCTTATTTCCTCCTGTACCAAATTGGACCATAAGCGCTCCCAATTTGGTAATTTCTCCCTCTCGTTCACCGAATATTGGTAGTTATGCCAGCTCTTGGGAATGCCCAAAATGGCTAAGATTATCAAATCATCATCTAAAATAGTAACACCAACTCCTGCAAGCTCATCACGAACTTGTGTGAACTTGCATCTTAATATTTCAAAGTTTATCCTTGAGCACCAACTTCCTATGGTCACTACTATTCTGGAACAAATTTGTTAGTGCCTGCCACATTTCCTAAGGAGTTTCTTTCCCATGGATATTGGTGACAACTTGGTCTCGTACTCCCTCAAATATTATTCTCCTCACCTTGGCTACATCTTTTATCCTGAGAATGGTTCTGGGCATCATATTCTAGTGGTTTTGCAACATCTCTCTTGATGTATTCTAGCAATCCATTGTCATCCAATACCGCCTCCATGTGATCCTTCCCTACGATGAAATTAGAGGTGCCTTCCAAGGCATACTATAGCCTCAACCCATTGAAGGTCATCTTCTCATCTCTGAAGAGATCTTGTTGCACTGAACTCCAAATTCGAACCTCCTGAGAAACAACTTCAAAATTCCTTCTCTAATGTGAATCGTGCTCTGATAGCATTTAGAAATTGAGATGTAGATTTGCATCTTCTCATGAAATTTTAATTAATATCACAAGACACAAACCTATTCTACTGCTTTGCAGAAAGCAATTCACAATCTAGAACATAAATTTTAGACATGCAATAAGAAATCACACACATGCAACAAGTATTTTTCTCGAGAAAAATAAACTGCTAAAAACCCCAATGCCTACTTGCATTAAATCAAAATAATAAGAGGTATTACAATTTCTTTGCTCAACTGCGCACAACCTGCAAGTGCATAACTTATCTCTCTACTCACTGAAGGCCTTTGAGCTAGACTTAGTCAAATTTTCCTCTGGTTGAGCTCCTATTTCCTTGTGTTGTTCCTTGAGGAATTTATCCCCTGTTATTTAGGAAATTACTCAAATTGATTACGCAATTCCTTTAAGTTGATCCTTCGGCTGCATGCACCATGTGTACACTCAAGACTAGTCTACAAATAATGTCACAGTGCCTTGGAATATCCACCAAGCTCGAGGCACTTGAATTATCTGCATGCACTAGCTATTTTGGGTTGATTGATTAGTTAAATGGATGATCACTGAGTTTTACTGAAGTCCCACTACTTAACTAACCTTCCACTAGTTCCTCCAAAAGTTGGAACTAGTTTAACTGAAAACAACTTGAGATAACTGACCTTGATTGCTACAAATTAGAAATCACACATGTAGAACTGAACTCTAACTCCTCCAACTCGAATTTACTGAGTAAAATGGGTGACACAATCCATGTCACACAAGTTAACATCATCCAAGTTGTTTGTTGATGTGGAAATTCGAATTTTCTCAATTTAATCAAGGCAAAATCAAATTGAGAATTTCTTGCTACATTTTTCAACACTCCCTCTTAGCAAGAAATGGATTATCAACCACCCCTATCCTGCACCTGTGGAACTCAAACTTCCCTCTTGACAAGGCCTTTGTCAAAATGTTAGCATCTTGTTCCTCTGTCGGAATGTACTACAACAACATTATCTGCCTCTGCACATAATCCTGTAAATGGTGATACTAGATATCTATATGCTTGGATCAATCATGAAAAACAAGATTTTAGAGAGCTTGATGCAACTTTGATTATCACAGTAGATCACAGTTGGATCCATCAATATGACCAAACAATCCAACAAGTATCTTTCTCATCCAGATAGCATCACATGTTGCTTGACTTTAAATCATGTATTCTGCTTCTGCCGAGTTGAGTGCCCCATATATTTTCTTCTTGTTGTACATGGAAACAGCTGCAAACCCAACACTAAAAATTCCTCCTGATGTACTCTTTTGGTCTGATGGAATCCCAACCCAATCTGCATATGTGAAGCCACACAACTTTACTCCCTCTATCTGTCTGTACCATAGTCCAAACTAGGTAGTGCCTCTAAGGTACTATAGAACATGCTTAGCTTCCCTCCAAAATAATTTGGTTGGCCTAACCATATCTTGGCTCAGTTGGTTAACTGCATAATACATATCTAGTCATGTGTTCACAAGGTACATCAGTGAACCCACTAGCTGCCGATAAATGGTAGCATCCACTTCTTCACCTAAAGTGGCATCCTCCTTCCTCCAGTTGGTCGCTAGAGGTGTCTCCATGGGTTTGCAACTCTCCATGCAAAACCTCTGTAGTATCTCATTTGCATACTTATCTTGAGAGAAACAGTTCCTCATAACCTTGCCATATTTCCAGTCCAAGGAAGTAGTGCATGAGACCCATGTCCTTCATTTCAAATTCTCTTGAAAGGTCCTCCTTACAAGATATGATCAACTTTTCATCACCAGTTAAAATCAAGTCATCAATATATAAGACAATAATCAACAATTTACCTTCTATCAAAATATGATAGAGGTTTGCATCCGCTTCATTTTTGGTGAAGCCCAAACTGGTGAGATAATTATCGATCCTGGTGTACCATGCATGGGGTGCTTGCTTGAGACCTTACAATGCTCACTTGAGTCTACACATATGAAACTCTCGATCAAAAGTCTCGAAGCCTTCTGGTTTTTTACACTTCCTCCTCAATAACTCCATTGAGGAATGTTTTTTTTACATCCATGTGGTGGACTTTCCACCCCATTTGTGCAACTAGAGCAAGAATTCATCTAATGTGTTGGCACTGATGTCAACCAGACTAGAAAGAATGTATGTTGCAACAAATGCATGGATCAGAAGGATTCCTATGGTAGTTGCAGGCTTCATGTGGAGGATCATCATGGTGGGTGTGATTTCATCTATCCAAAAAGTCAATGAGCAGAGAAGTTTGCAATCATCTTCTAGGCAGCAGAAGGACTCAAAGCCTACATCAGACCCTCTCCATTGGAAAGTGCTCTGAAAAAGATTTCCAATGATATATGGAAGTCCAAAAATGGACACTTGGATCAAAAGATATGGTCTACTGAAGTTTCAAGGATTTGAAGCCTTGAGAAGGAAGGAATATAGGAGATCACAATATCGGAGGTCCAGCATACCGGTGCATCGCAATATCGAAGGTCCATCACATCGTGCATTGCAATATCGGAGGTCCGATACATCGGAGCAGGCAGTATTTGAGGTTGGAGGAGCATCGACACATCAGAACATCGACGTATCGCAGAATTAGAACTTCTTAAAGTGAGAACCTTTAAAAAGTTGTGATATCATAAAGTGCCGATAGTATTAGAAAGCGTCGGGGAATGCTGATAAAGGATTAACGAAGGATTTCATTGCAAAACCAAAGGTTGATGAGCCCTTTTCTCTCTCCTCTAGTGAGACACATGGCAGCGTACAATTGGCTCTGATAAAGACACATGGAAGCATACGATTGGTTCCGATAAAGCTACAGTGGCATTTGACGTCAACATGACATGGCGGTACGACAAGACACATGGCAGGCAGTTTTGGTATTTTGAGGGGCCTAAGGGGATAAATTTGTATGACACGTGTCACCACTCATGAGGTGCCACGTAGAGTGATGATGTCATATCGGAGGTCGCATATCAGGTTGAGGATGTCAGAACTTTAGAACAGTTGGTGTTTGAAAAAATTCCAATGAGAGGGGCTCCGATATTGGGTTGGCACATGGCATCTGGAACACCACTAAGGCCACCATGGTTGATTGCTCCCAACTCTAGAAAGTTTGGAATAAAGCTATTAAGGGGAAAGTGACAAGTGAACCAACCGAGTAACTAAAGAGGAACATTGTGGTAAAAGACGTGGCCTGATCAGAGGCACTCATAGGCATGACATGGAGATATTTTTCTCGACCATCATTTAGTTGTTCCATTTTTTTATTTTTGTAATTTTATGTATTTTAAAGAAAGGAATCAAATTTGTTGCAATGATTTGGGCAACAGAGCCTTCGCACGCGGAGATAGCTAGTCAATCAGATAGTTGGAGCTTGACTAAGATATTTTGTAACTGTTTCTCAAGCTCCCCCTCTCCTTATAAAAAGAGGGAAGAAACACTTAAAGAAGGTTCAAAATTTTTGGAAAGAACTCTTGGAAAGGACCTTTTCCTGGTTTCATGAAGACAATGTTATGAATCTCGATGTATGTATGTTTCTCAGAAAATTAATGTGAGATTTTTGGTGATTCCAACTTATTGGATTGCAGTATGTTCATCTCCCTTTTTGTTTTCATATATGTTGAATATTCTTCTCAAATTTCATGTCAAGTAGCTGCCAGATATATTTATCATTAGATGTAGATTCATTTTGATCAAGTTATTGATGGATAATGCCTGTATGGATGTGGAAATTAAGTCTTTAAAAAGCGCTCCATGTATCTTAGCATTCCATAAACATTTCCTTTCTCTCGTTTCTCTCTAAATCTAGATATATAGAATTCTTAAGGTTTAAGCTATGTATGATGGATTTCTCCTCTACTGTCTTCTACATTTACATATGTCTTAATAGCTCTCAATCTGATTTGGCCACCACCGGTCGAGGATCATTTCTTGTGTGTTCCCACGTGTGTGTTGTCTCATACATTATATCCTTATGAATGGTTCTGAATCAATCTTATTTGAATTACATGCAAAACTATGGTGCTACAAGTCCTTAAGACAAATTTGACAACACTAATTAGGATGTCCTAGGCACTAGTCTCCTATCAACCCAGAGACTGTCTCTAGGAGTGAAAACATATTTCTGGTGCCATTGTTAGGGAACGGATTAGAGAAATTTTCTCCTGGGTACGACATTCATACACTCTTTGATAAGGTGAGAAAATATGTGTGGGTTGTAGATTTATCACCTTGGCGACTCCACTGTCAAATCATAAGTTCATCACCCTGGCTTTTAGGAGGCCCCATACTCGCTCAGATACCTCTCAGCAAAGAATTCCATCTATATCTAATCCAAAAAGACTAATATCTAGAAGTATTTGGAAGGAAAAAACCCCCAATATTGATGCTATTGTCTCCTCATTTCCTGAAACATCCTCATCCATCTCACAGAATGCCATAATTCATTGCTCCAATTTTTCTCCTAGAGTCTTGGTATATCCTTCAGAAATTGGTCCACTACTTAGTACCACCTCCCTAGAAGTCAAAGAAGAAGAAGTTTCAGTCAACACTCCTTCTTTCTCATTCCCTCCCCTCCCTGAGGTTGAGGAGAGTAAAGATATCCTCAAGAGCATTCCTACCCATAGTGTGAACAGTTTCACAAGTCACGATTAGTCAACTGTCTCGCAATTGGTCATAGCTCAGAGACCCCTAATAAACCTAGCACCACCACCTCTGCTCCAGATGGTTGTTCCAAGTTTCCTATTAAACAAATATGCTCCCTTAGACCTACCTCAACCTTTAAGTGCTATTCCATAGGACTATCTCAAACTCCTTCCCAGGTTTAATGGAGAAGATGACACATCAGTGCAGAGACACATAGAAGCTTTATGTGCCTTTGTAGAAAATTTAAACGTCGAGCACCTGGATGTGGTGCTGAGACTCTTCATCCAATCTCTGGATGGGGAGGCCAGAAAATGGTTCAAGTCCTTGCTGGATGCTTCCATTTCCACTTGGGAGAGATGGAGAATTATTTTATGTAGAAATGGGGGGAGAAGAGAGATCATGGATATATTCTTACTAAGTTCAATGCTATGAAGAAGAAACTTGATGAGGATATCTCTGGGTTTATAAAAAGGTTTAATAAATTGTACAATAGTTTACCTGCTGAGATTAAACCTCCACAGGCCATTGCCCGAGTAGTTTTTTTTGGGGCCTTTGAATCAGAGTTCAGCTTCACACTCAGAGAGAGGAAGTCTCGTACCTTGGACTAGATTCAAATCGATGCTCTCGAGGTAGAAGAAAATTTTACATCAACAGGGAAGTCAAGAAGCAGAACTGACCCTGGAGAGAAGAAAAAGGGGAAAGAGGAGGCAACTTCCTCAAGTCATGGAAGAGAATCCCAAGAACAGAAGATGGAGGAGATGGATAAGTTAATAATGAACTTATCAAATAAACTGATAAAACTGGAGCTAGAAAATAAAAACCTTCCAAGACAGAACTCCCAGGCTACTAATCGAGGTTTCAATCCCCAATACAGAAGGCCTCCCCTACAGATATTTCAAAGGGAGAGGAAAGAACAACAAGACCACATCCATCCTCCATTATATATAAAATATGATCCGGAGGAGCAGATACAAGATGCCAACGAAGTTCAGGGGAACTTGTATTCCTCTTTCTCTGATGAAGAACAAGAAGTCAAAACATATGAAGAAGATGATCTTGATGCAATGTTAAATGATGGTGAGATTGATGATTACTGCAAGCAGTTCGCTGATTTCATGCAGGCTCAGCTGCATAAGAAATATGATCTTCGGTCATCTAGAAAGAGATCGAGGGGACAAGACCAAAATAAAGGCACTTCCTCCCAGAGCCTCCTAAGCCAGCTGACAAGGGGAAGGGGCCCTTAGATCCAATTACTCATAAAAATAAGGATTCCTCAAATCCAAACTGCTATAAGCCCGAAGTCCTCAAAGAAGAGAAGTCATCTCCCCCTTCTAGGCCCATCCGTGAAAAAAAAAAGAGTCGGTAGAGGTTAGCACTGCAGAAAAAGGCCCTATTATCTTTAATCTTCAAAAAGAGCTTGAGAAAGTCAAAATATCAGTCCCATTATCTGAGCTCTTGAAACAATCCACCTATAAGACCCAAGTTTCTATGTTCATGCTTTCATCTGCTTCATTCCAATCACATGATAGTTTAAACCTCCAAGAAGAAAGGACAATGGTTGTCTTTGGACCCATGTTGAATAAGAAGATCCCTCCATGGTACCTTTTTATGTTACTCTAGTAGTACATGACCTCCTGCTCCATAACTACATGTTGGAATTAGGTGCTTCCCATAACTTGATGCCACTGTCAGTAATGGAGAAACTAGGTTTGCAGATAACCAGACCATACAAAGATCTCTACTCTTTTGACTCTAAGAGGGTAAAGTGCTTGGGAATGATAAAGGACTTAGTGGTGAATTTGGCCCAGATCCCAGTAAAAAGTGTAGTAATGGACATTGTAGTAGTTGATATCCTTGCAAGGTTTGATATGCTTTTGTCCAGATCTTGGGGATCAAATATTGGAGGTTCCATCAAGCTAGATCTTACCTATGCTACCATCCCTATCTTTGGTGGAGAAGAAAGGCAACTGTATAGGGAATCAAGGTTCATTAAAACAGTTACGAAAGATAATTTCCCAAATAATGCTCCTGTGTATGGGAAAGAAAGGGATCTCTCCTACTTACTGCTAGAAGAAGATGATTTTATTTTAGAAGAAACATAGGTACAACCAACAACCAAATTAGATCAACAGCTCAGAGATTGTAGCAAAGTTTGGAAGTTGTATTTTGATGGTGCTAATTCCAAGGAAGGTAATGGATTAGGGGTGTTGTTGATATCCCCATAGGGTAGCTTGGTCCCTCTCTCGTTCAAATTGGAATTTGAAGCGACAATAATGTAGCAGAGTATGAGGCATTACTACTAGGCTTGCAAGAAGCAAGGAATTTGAACATTGAATTCCTGTCCGTGTTTGGAGACTTGGAACTGGTGGTAAATCAAATCAAGAAGTAATGTCAAACTAAGAAACCCAATTTAAGGGCTTACAAAAATGTGGTTTGGCATTTAATGGACAACTTCTTCTTGGATTTTAATGTCCAATTATTACCTAGGAAGGAAATCGAATGGCCGACTCCTTTGCTATAGCTGCCATTAATTTTAAGCCACCACAAAATCCACTTCTCAGATATGAAGTCAAAGTTAGGTACAAACCCTCAGTGCCTGATAATGTGAGACACTGGCAGGTGTTTGAAGATGATGAACAAATCAAGCGCTTTATGGAAGTCATTAGGGAATTCTCGAATTCTGTGATCGACCAAGAAGAAGAAAAAGTGACAGAGGAATAACCAAAACCGCTTGGGAGGAAACTATCACATGGTGTAAT